>JACCIX010000241.1:0-42193 GCA_025506515.1 Flaveria trinervia | reverse complement strand
GGCGATTTTGTGAGGTACGCGACACAGTTGTGTCGAGGCTTGAGTTGCATGGTCGCCATTAATGATGGTGAAAGGTTTTCAGAGCTTTTGAAATTTTAGGTCGTGAAAGAATGAAAAACTCTGAAAGAGGGAAACAGGTATATATAGGGTACGGGTTATGAAACGACTGAAGGTTTTGGTGTTAGTCATCAGTATTTGAAGCTACTGATGACGTGGTATTAACTTTCAGAAGTTTGAAACGACTGATGGTAGTGGTGTGGTCAGCAGTTATAAAACAACTGAAGACATGGTGTTTACTATCAGACGTTGAAACAACTGAAGTCTCTGATTTAGGCATCAGTAGTTTTAAAAACTACTGAAGACAAGTTGGACTTCAGATGTTGAAACAACTGAGGACTTGGTATTAGTCATCAGTAGTTGTGAAACTACTGAAGACCTGGTTTTGCCGTCAGTTGTTGTAAACAACTGAAGACTTGGTATTAGTCATCAGTAGTTGTGAAACTACTGAAGACATGGTATTGCTTCAGTTGTTATAAAGAAACAGCAGTTTGTGACTACTGAAGAGAGAGTACTCATCAGTAGTTGTCGTCAATTCATAGCCTTTCAGCTGTTTCATACTGTCCTCAACACTTACTCATCAGCCTTTTTGCTGTTTTCAGTTGTTTCATAGGACATCAGTACTTATCTGTTTCTACTGATTTCAGTAGTTGTAACTACATCAGTAGTTTAGAACAGATAAAGTACAGTACTAAAGCATTTAGCCTTCAGTAGTTATAAAAACTACTGAGGGTAAAACTCATCAGTACTTATATGTGACCTGGTTACCAATGATCATCAGTAATTACTGAGATCATCAGTAGTTGTCACTTATTCTAGCTGCAGCATACCAAGCCTTAACACCAGGTTGTGGAAAGTTGAACTATCCAAAGGCTTAGTAAAATGTCTGCAAGCTCATCAGCACTAGGCACAAACATAGGATTAATTAGACCCTTTTCAAAACAATCTCTTATAAAATGATGTCTAATTTCTATATGTTTGGTCCTAGAGTGCTGGACAGGATTTTTGACAATGCAAAGAGCTGAAGCACTATCCATTAATAATGGAGTCTTAGTCTCTGTAATGCCATAATCCAAAAGTTGATTCTGAAGCCATAGTATTTGGGATGTACAACTTGCAGCAGCAATGTACTCGGCTTCAGCAGTGGATGTAGCAACAGATGTTTGTTTCTTACTCTGCCAAGAAATCAAACAGTTGCCTAGGAATTGGCATCCACCAGAAGTTGATTTCCTGGTCAACTTACATCCTGCATAGTCACTATCAGAGAAAGCAACTAATTTGCAAGAATGTCCAGTGGAATACCATAAGCCTAGAGATTGTGTACCTTGCAGATATCTAAAGATCCTCTTGACTGCAATCAGATGAGACTCCTTAGGTGCAGCCTGAAATCTAGCACAAACACATGTAGCAAACATAATATCTGGTCTAGAAGCTGTAAATACATCAAGGAACCAATCATACATCTGTAAAGGGTTTCATCAACACCTTTACCTTTCTGATCAACATCCAATTGTTGGTGTTGCACATGGGAGTAGAACAGGATTTACAGGTTTGTAAATCAAACTTATTCAAAAGATCTTTTGTGTATTTGACTGATGAATGAAAATTCCATCAGCTTTTTGTTTGATTTGCAAACCTAGAAAGAACTGTAATTCTCCCATTGCACTCATTTCAAACTTCTGTTGCATTAAGGTTTGGAAATCCTCACACAATTGGGGATCAGAGGATGCAAATATAATATCATCAACATAAATTTGAACAAGTAGCTTATGCTGATCCACCTTCTTAATAAATAAAGTTTTATCTATGGAGCCTCTAGTGAAATTATTCTGTAGAAGAAAGTTTGATAAGGTCTCATACCAAGCTCTAGGTGCTTGTTTCAACCCATAAAGAGCTTTATCAAGCTTATATACCCATTCTGGGTGCTTATTATCCTCAAAGCCTGGTGGTTGACACACATAAACTTCTTCTTTTATTGTACCATATAGAAAAGCACTTTTGACATCCATTTGGAAAACTTTAAGATTGTGGAGTGCAGCATAGGCTAAAAACAATCTAATTGCCTCCAGTCTGGCTACAGGGGCAAAGGTTTCATCATAATCAATACCTTCTTCTTGTGCAAACCCCTGCACAACCAGTCTGGCCTTGTTCTTAACAATTAGCCCATTTTCATCAGTTTTATTCCTAAACACCCATTTAGTGCCTATTGCACACTTACCTGGGGGTAGAGGAACAAGCTCCCACACTTGCTGTTTCTTGAACTGAAGAAGCTCAAGCTGCATGGCTTCAACCCATCCATTGTCTCTCAAAGCAACATGATAGTTCTTCGGCTCTAGCTGACTGATGAAGAGAGCATAGAAGCAGAAATTGGACAACTGGCTTCTGGTTGAGACACCAGCATTGATATCACCAAGGATTTGAGATATTGGGTGATTTTTCAGCTCTTGGTAAACAATCAAATCTGTGCAAGTGTTGTAGGGTCTTCAGCAGCAGCAGATGTTGATGCAGATTCTTGAAACCATGAAGATGGTGGCAACTCAAATGAAGTTGAGGATGCAGAAATCTCATCAGCATTTGTTGTGGATGGTGCTGCTGGAGCTACAGGAGCATCAGGTTTAGAGGACTCAGGCAGTTGATCACTAAACCTGAAGAGGTGATTACTACTATCATCATCATCTTCAGTAGTAACGCAGGTGGTGAACTGTTGACAGGAGCAACAGCAGGAGATTGATAAGGAACATATTGCAGTATGTCCAAATCAAAGAGCTCCACAGGGCTTTGTGGAATCTTGTCCTTTGGAGATTCATTGAACTTGACATGTAAAGTCTCTTCAACCATCTTTGTTCTGCAGTTGAAGACTCTGTATGCCTTGCAAGTTGATGAATAACCAACAAAATACCCTGCATCCACCTTAGGATCAAATTTCTGGAGCTGATCCTTTGTGTTGAGAATAAAACAGGGACACCCAAATGCTCTAAAGAATGAAATGAGAGGGGCCAAATGATGTAGAACTTCATATGGAGTCTTCATCAACCTCTGATTTATTAGCACTCTATTCTGCACATAGCATGCTGTGTTGACAGCTTCAGCCCAAAAGGTCAATGGCAGTCCAGAATCAGCCAACATAGACCTTGCAGCTTCAATGAGGGTCCTGTTCTTTCTCTCCACAACTCCATTCTGTTCAGGAGTTCTTGGAATACTAAACTGTCTCTTTATTCCCTTGGAAAGGTAGAACTCATCAAGTGTATTGTTCCTAAATTTTGTTCCATTGTCACTTCTAATACACTTGACTGAGAGGGAATACTGCTTCTCAACATACAACACAAAGTTTATGATCTTCTGTGCAGCTTCATCCTTTGAATGTAGAAAGAAAGTCCATACAAATCTGGAATAATCATCCACAATTACCAGACAGTATTTCTTTTGTGCCATGCTCATCACTCTCACAGGACCAAAGAGATCCATGTGAAGAAGTTGTAAGCAGGCAGTGGACTTTGGTTCTTAGATGGAAATGAAACCTTGTGCTGTTTTCCTTTCAAACAAGCAGTGCAGTTGTTTTCACACTTGAACTCCTTCATAGGCAGTCCCCTTACTAAACTATGGTGTATCAGTTGATTCATGTTTTTGAAGTTAACATGTCCCATCCTTCTATGCCATAGATTAGATTCTTGAGGAGAGGCCTTGGAAAATAGGCAAGGATGGCCTTTGAGATCAATTTTCTTGGAAAGATCTAAGGCATACACTCTCCTGTCCTGTTGGCCTTCAGGAGAGTGTGAGCATCCAATACCTTGTCAATCAAACTCAGAACTTTGGATGACAGAATCCTGCAGTTCTGGCTTGTGAAAAGGGCAACATGGCCTTTGTCACACAATTGACTGACACTCAAGAGATTATACTTGAGATTTTCCACATGGTTGACATCATCAAACTTTATTTCCCCATTGGAAACAAAGCCCTTCCCGATGATGTAACCTCTTGCATCATTGCCAAAGGAAACAAATCCCTTCCTTCCTGGAGAGTAGTCATTAAGAAGTGAGTTGTTCCCAGTCATATGCATAGATCCCCCACTGTCTACATACCAGATGCTACTTTGGCATGTTGAAGAAACCTGCATAAATAAACAATCAGTTAGTTTTGGAGACCCAAACCTTTTTGGTTTTGGGCCTGGTCTCATCAACAGATGGTAAACTAACAGGTTTATTGGACACAATAGCTTGAGGTGAAGGAGATGGTGTAGAAGAGGAATCCTTCGGCTTGGATCTCCTTTTCTGGGGTTTCAACACAGGGCCATCAAGTTGGTTAACTCTTCCCAACAGATGTTGAACCATCATTACCAGCTGTGTCTGATTCTGGGAGAGAGCTTTCAGCTCTTCAGACACATTGGTATTGGTGTTTGATGATGAGTTCTTGTGTTGCACTATCTTCTTTTGAGCAACCTCAGCTATTGCCTGTTGCACTCCTTCCTTTTTAGATTTCTTTTTGGTCATAGGAGTAACAGGATTTGATGCTGCTGGTACAAACTTGGACTCAAACTCAGTTTTCATTTTAGCCAAGTTTTCTTTAATTTTCTCTTTTTGTTTGAGTTTGGATCCCTTTTTGTACCAACAATCATCTGTGAGATGATTGAATAGACCACATATTTCACATGGTTTCTTCTTCATTCTGTTGATCATCAACTAAAGAAGATGAAACTACTGAAGACTTGCTCTTCAGCAGTTTAGAAGCACTTTTTGCCTTCTTGTCAACTTCCTTAGTAGGCTTCAAATCCTTCCTACTGACAGTTTTCTTCTCTTCAGTGCTGTCAGTCATTAGGATTTGAACTCCAGATGTTATCCCCTGCACTCCAGTACCCTTAGTACTTCTAGGGATAACACTTGGGTTGATCAACTCATTGATCATGTGAGTGTCAGCAGTTGAACCATCAATTCAGCTGATAGGTTCACAGAGGGATTACTACTGACTTCAACTACTGATGGTGCTTTATCAAGTAGTGAATCACATGATGAGGTGGATTGGTCATTACTTTCTCCATCAGATTCTGCTCCTGCTCTTGAAGCAAAAACTGTAGGAGGAGCAGTGTGATTATAACCAATTCCAAACTTCACATTGGAAGTTGTTTGCTTACTAAGAAGCATTTCAAAGCCCTTGCAAGATTGTACCCATCGATCACACTCTACCTGGGTGACAGCAAGAGTATCTTTGAGGTCTTTGTACTTCTCTAAGAGTACATCCTCCCTAGCCTTATCATCAGAAATTTGGCATTTTAATTTGTAAATCTCATTAGTTTTCTCTTTTAGCACAGACTCAAACTCAGCTTTATTTTTGGAAATTATTTGTTCTAGCTCTACATTTTTATTGATTAAAGCCACATTTGCTTCTCTAATAGAGGCAAATGCTGCTATGCAAGTTTCAGAACATAATTTGGCCTTAGCCTCAGAGGATACCTGTGATACCTTTGTTGAAGAGGTACTTGAAGATGATCCATCAGAGGATTCCAAAGCCATGAGAGCTAGATTTCCAAAAGGATGCTCACCACCATGTTGACCAGCACCTGAGAACAGTTGTTCATTACCAGACACATCATCTGGTAAACTGCTCCAGTCAACAACTCCTGGTGTGAAGAAGCTGTGTTGTTGAGGTTGATGGGTTGATGAGATTGGGATGGTTGAGGCTCAGGAGTGCATGTGGTGCTGAGCAGTGGGTGCTTGAACCTGGCCTGGTTGTGGCATGTAATAGCAGGGGTATGGATATGGCATTGGCCCCTGTGAACAAAATATGCAGGAGATTGTGGTTGATGATGATAACCAGAATTGACAGGTTGTTGCCCTCTATTTTGTTGACTATTGCCAGGGAAAGTCACAAAAGGTGCCGGAGAGTTAGATCCAGATGATCTACATTCTCTTGCAAAGTGCCCAAGCCTGTGGCATTTATGGCACTTCAACTTACTCTTGTCAAAACCAACTTTGGTTTTGCCCAAGAGTCCTGGGAATTTCCTTCCAGTCTTTTGTAGAACTTCTGAGATCTGATATTTATCAAGGCCATTTGGCTCAAAATATCCATCTCTTCTAAGTCATCATCACAATCCCCTTGAGATCATCCATGATGAAACATAGATTGTCACTATTACTACCAACAGAATGACTATCAACACTCACAAAGGCAGGCTCAGAAGTGTTTGTAGAGAAATCAATATGCTCATCATACTGGCTTTCAGATGACGCATATTCTGACTCTTGATGTCCAATCAGGGCAGTGTTCCCTTGGACAAAATCCTCAGTGAGCTTGCCAGATGAAACCAATTTCCTTTTCTGCTCTATCTCTCTCTCAAATGTAAGCAGTTTCCCATGAAGTTGGGTGAGAGATAGGCGATCAACATCAGCATTTGAGCGTAGAACAATGGTATATGTGTTCCATCTCTCAGGCAGTGATCTTAAGAATCTATGGTTCATCTGACTCCTGGTATATTCATGTTTAACCATTTTCAATTCAGAAATTAAACATGAAAACCGCTCAAATTGTTGAGTCAGAGTCTCACCTTTCTATGAGAGAAAGTCTCATATTGTTGGGCGAGGATTTCCCTGTTGTTTGCTAAAACCTCATTAGTACCACCAAATTGTTCTTTGATGGCATTCCAGAGGTCATGAGCAGACTCACAATGCAGAAGCCCAGAGTAAATCTCATTAGGAATAGCCATAGCCAATATTCCATGGGCTTTTGCATCGATTTCAAACAACTTCTTGTCCTCATCGGAGTATTGCTCCTTCTTCTTTGGAACCAACTGGTTTGTTTCCGGATCATTCACCATTGGCTTATGTGGTCCATGTACCACAGATGTCCAACACCCTGAGCTATTGACAGACAGGTGATGGAGCAATTTTCTCTGCCAAATGTTATACTCATTCCTCACCAAGATCGGAGGCTTGGTAGAGGATCCAGTATTGAAAGGATCATTCGAAGAAGTAGTCATGTGGAGAAACAGACAGATTCAAGTAAAATCACAATAAATTTAGCTCAAAACCACACAGAACCTCAAATAAAACGGCCAGAAGCGATACACTCTCAATCTCTATAACAGATCCTTGCGAATTTGCTAATTCAATTAAACTTAGAGCGATTGAACAGTTTCAATGATCAATTGTTAGATCGATCAATGATTAACCTGCTCTGATACCATTTGTTAGGATCTCAGCCCTTGGTTTAATCGATTGAACAGATATAGCAGCGGAAAAAGCTCAGAATTAGACAAATTCAAACAAGAACAATCGATATAAAACGATAAAATAATTTTGTTATAGAGAGAGAAATATCCGACAAAAGAATATTGCATTAAGATTGTCGGCCTCAAAGGCACGATTACAGGTGAGTCATCCTTCCTTATAAAGGAAAGAGTGACGTAGGCTGATGTCACTTGAAAGTGACATGTAACCGTTTGATAACTACTGATGTTTAACAACTACTGAAGATGTCAACAACTGACATCTTCTTACAAATGTTCCTAAGTGTTAAACATCTTATTTACAACTACTGAAAAACATAAAACTACTGACACTACAACAACTGAAGAACAACCTCTTCAGTTGTTTACAAGTACTGAAAAGAAAGTAAACAAACTACTGAAAAGAAAAGAAAACTACTGAAGAAGAAAAACCATCACAACAACTGAAGAAGCCCTCTTCAGCTGTTGTCATCAGCTGTTAACATCAGCTGATGTCTTTAGTACTTGAACATCAGACTTTAGATCTTCAGCTGTTGTCTCAGTCTTTGTCTTCAGTACTTCAGACGTACTTCAGCAGTTGTATTCTTCAGACTTTGTAGAACAGCTGATCAGGTCTTCTTCAGCTGTTGTGATGTCTTGTGGGACTTAGAGGTTTCTCTGATCAGGCTCATTGGTTCTTTTGGTCCACAGCAAAGAAGAGCATGCTGGACATATTCGGGAGGTGTTGGAGACCTTAAGAAGGGAGAAGTTGTATGCCAAATTCTTCAGGTGCGCATTCTGGTTACGCAAAGTTCAATTCTTAGGACACGTGGTAACTCCCGAGGGGATTATGGTAGACCCTGCTAAGGTGGAGGCTGTAATGCAATGGAAATCTCCAACGACGCCATCCGAGATTCGTAGTTTCTTGGGGTTAGTGGGATATTATGGAAGGTTCATTCAAGACTTCTCCAAGATAGCCTCCCTATTGTCTAAGCTGACCCGTAAGGATGTAAAGTTCATGTGGGGTGAAGAGCAAGAAAGGGCTTTTGAGGAGTTAAAGACCAGATTGACCTAAGCCCCTGTCTTGTCATTACCTGAAGGAAGCGAGGATTTGGTGGTATATTCAGATGCTTCTTACTCAGGGTTGGGTTGTGTGTTGATGCAGTGGGGTAAGGTGATAGCCTACGCATCCCGACAACTAAAAGTGCATGAGGTTAACTATCCTACTCATGATCTGGAATTAGTCGCGGTGGTCTTTGCACTAAAGATTTGGAGGCACTATCTGTACGGGACGAAGTGCACCATTTTCACTGACCACAAGAGCTTGAAGTACTTCTTCGAGCAAAAAGATCTAACATGGGGCAGAGAAGATGGTTGGAGCTCATAAAAGATTATGACTGTGAGATCCATTACCATCCGGGCAAGGCCAACGTGATGGCTGATGTTCTTAGCCGAAACGAGAGGCCCGAGCCAATTCGGGTGAAAGCATATCAACTGATCATGACCTCTGATGTGATGAAGAAAGTCAAAGAGTTTCAAGAGGAGGCACTGAAAGAAGATCATCTTAACTCTGAAAGGATGAGAGGTCTGGTTTAGGAATTGGGTGAAAACACACTTGTGTTAACTCTTGATTTGGACGGGTGTGGATCCCTCGTTTCGGAGAACTACGTGTGAGGATTTTGGATGAAACTCACAAGACTCGATACTCCATTCATCCCGGTGCCACAAAAATGTATCAAGATATGAAGAAAGATTATTGGTGGCCGGGTATGAAGCGTGATATGGTGGAGTATGTGAGTAAGTGCCTTACTTGCTTACAGGTGAAGGCCGAACATCAGAAGCCATATGGGAAGATTCAACCTTCGGATATACCGGAATGGAAGTGGGAGCACATCACCATGGATTTCATAACGAAGTTGCCACGTACTCCGAAAGGATACGATGCCATATGGGTGATTGTCGACTGTTTGACGAAGAATGCCCACTTCCTACTGATCTGTGAGACATATTCATCCGAGAGGTTGGCTAACCTGTTTATCAAGGAGATTGTAACCAGTCATGGTGTGCCGGTGTCCATTGTGTCTGATCGTGACACCCGGTTTACCTTTAAATTCTGGAAGAAATTCCATGATGCCATGGGGACGAGATTACATATTAGCATGGCTTATCATCCCCAAACTGATGGTCACTCAGAAAGGACCATTCAAACACTAGAAGACATGCTTTGGGCATGTGTGATAGATTTTGGGGAAGTTGGGATGACCACTTACCGTTAGGTAAATTCTCGTACAACAAAAGTTATCATGCCAGTATTGGCATGCCACCATATGAGATGTGTAGAGATTAATGAAGAGGCTGATGCAACCTAAACATCTTTAGTCTTTCCTGCATGCTGCACAAGTACATTGAAGTGGAATGCTTCAGAAGTTTGACATGTGCAACTGAGTGCAACAGAAATACTCTAAGTATGAAATCTTCTGAAGCCAAGACCAACATCTTCCGAAGCCAAAGATGAAGTCTTCCGAAGCCTCAGAGACAAAGTCTTCCGAAGCTTCAAGTTCATGAAGACAGATTTCTTCCGAAGACTTTTAGTAACATGCTTTATCTGATGTACTATTCCATAAAGCTGGACACCTTTCCGCTGCAACTCTGCAAGTCACCAACTAACATGGTTTGGTGAAAAGGTCCATGCTTTTGGTAACTTTACATTGAGGTCATGAGTCTGTAACTTTCTACTTTATGTACTTTATCCTTTTTGTAATAGATAAGGATGTGAGCTATGGCATGTCATAGTCACAGGTCAAAAGGCAATCTGCCTTTTGACTCTACAATTGATTTCATGTGTGTCTAGTCAATTGTATCCAGCTGGCTTTCAAAGTATAGCCAGCTGTAGGATGTTGTATAAGTATATCATGTTCTTGTATCTTTCATATATGCTTTGTAACACTTGTAATAGAACGTAGAGAAGGCAATATACTGCATTCTTGAAAACCAAACACTTGTGTTCTTTGTGTTCCGTCTCATATACTACTTGTGTTCTTAGTGTCACCACTTGGTTAATCCAGTTTACTGTTTGATCTAAGTTTAGTTTATCTACTTTTTGTGTTGTTGTGTTGTAAATCTACACCCTTCAACGATCCTGCAAGATGCTATATGGTAGAAGATGCAGGACGCCCGTATGTTAGGGAGACATTGGGCAGAAAGAATTGGGAGGCGTCGAGGTAATCGAGGCTACGACCTAGAAGCTTGAGAAGATTAAAGCCTTCATGAAGGCAGCTAAAGAAAGGTAGAAGTCATATGCCGATAAACGACGCAGACCGATTAAGTTCCAGGTGGGTGACCGGGTATGTTGAAGGTCTCACCTTGGAAGGGTATTATCCGATTCAGGAAGCGAGGTAAGTTGAGCCCAAGATATATAGGCCCTTTTCGAATCATTGCTCGAGTAGGAGAGGTGGCCTATAGATTGGAGTTACCAGATGAGTTAAGTGGAATCCACCCGACATTCCATGTATCTCATTTGAGAAAGTGCTTAGCTGATGAAGAGATGATTGTCCCACCGGAAGACATCGAAGTAGATGAAAGGCTTAATTATGTAGAGCAACCAGTGGCAATCGTCGATCGTAAAGAGAAGACACTAAGAAATAAAGTGGTTCCCCTTGTTCGTGTACAGTGGAAGCACTGGAAGGGATCCGAATCTACATGGGAAACTGAAGAGGAGATGAGGTAGTATTATCCTCGTCTGTTTGAGGAATAACTGGTTTCGGGGACGAAACCTATATAAGGGGGGTGGACTTGTAACACCCGGTTATTTAAAGACAAGAAATGAAGAATAAAAGAAAGAAAAGCAATTAGGTCCAATTGGAGGGACTAAAAGTGTCCAAAAGGACAAAATCTTTGAAAAGTTGGTGTAAAGGTGGGCATGGCCGCCCACCCTCATTTCACATCACCATTTTCATTCGGTTTTAGAGAGAGAGAGAGCAGAGAAACTCTCGGTTGAAGTAAGATGAAGAAGAGAAAGTGAATTCAAGGTAAGAATTCGTGGTTTTTAAGTGTTTATGACGGGTTTCATCTCGGTTACATGCTTATGTGCTTATGTGTTTGTGTATGTGCTCGGGTGTGTGTTGGTGGTGTTTTTAGGTGTTTGAACTCAGTTGCAAAAGGTTGAAGGAAGAAACACCCAAGTTGCACCAGGTGAGTTCTAGACCCCGGTTTCTACTTGTTTGAAACATCTTTAGGGCTGAAAATGTATTAAAATGATTTTCAAATGTTTATGTATGTTTACCCGTATGTATTATGCTTGTTGGATGTTGATTCTTGAATGCTTATAGGTTGTTCACGTTTAGAATAGCCATATTAAGCTTAAAACAGATGGGTTTGATGATTGGTTTGAAAACATACTAGAAACATGTAACATAGAAGGTTCATGCGACTAGATAAGGCTCATGCGCCTGAAAATGCCTTAGAAGGATTTAAGTGTAATCCATGCGCCTGAACAGTAGCCCATGCGCCTAAGATTGCCTTAGAAATGTTTAAGTATAGCCCATGCGCCAAAACAGTGGTCCATGCGCCTAGGAATATTAGTCGGACGACTAAGTGTGGGGCCATGCGCCCTAATAGTGCCCATATGCCCAAGTGGCCCATGTGCCTAAGTGTTCATACGCCCCCAATAGTGCCCATGTGCCTGAATTGTTCATGCGCCTAAGAGTTAAAGTAGTTAAGTGTGGACTGATGCGCCTACATAGTAATGAAACACCCAAACAGAGCTCATGCGCCCAAATAGTGTCAAAGCACCTAGACACTTAGAAATTTTTACAGAATTTTTGGGAGTTTGTGCTTTTAGGGTTTTGACCGAGGTTTGACTAGGGCTTATTTATGATGATGATGTTCCATGCATGATTATGATTGTTCCTTATTATTATTATTATTATTATTATTATTGCTATTATTATTACTTATAATGTGTGACTTTATGTGGTATGTTTATTATCGTAACGTAAAATATATTATAATGAGAAAGAGCAATAAAGAAAAGAAGAGGAACATTAATAAAATATTAACAAGTCTTGCAAGCTTACAGAAGGTGCACGACCATGTTGTCGTTAACTCAACTGTGTTGCGGGTTAGCTACCCTATTATGCACACAGGGCCAATCAATTGAGATTGGCAGGACCTTTGCAGCGTGTCCTGGGTGATTGGGTCAGCCTTGTATACAGTAAACAGAACCCTTTCGAGGGATATAGATGACCCTTTTAAGGGATATAGATGGCCAATCACCAGTTTTCCACCGCACATATAGTTGGGGTATTGTTTTTTGGTCCATACAGAAAGTGAAAGATAAAGATAAAAGATTACAGAACATACAAGGCATACAGTAAGAGAACGAACAGTATCTGTTCATATAGTTAATACATGCTCGCATATACAGTACAGAGTTGTATTTTGTAGAAAAGAGTATTTTCATATACAACATACAGAAAGTATTTTATTACTTTTAAAACTAGAACCCACTCAGCACCGCTGATTTTTATACATTTTCAGTTGGCGGGTAATTATTGCTAAAGATGGCACGAGGGTGAAGCTACTCGGCAGGGAGAGACTGACATCCATTCGTATTCTATGTTGCTGTTGTTTTGTAAAACAGTAAAACAATTCTTTTGTAAACAGATAAATGATGATGTATTGCTTAACAACAGTGTTTTAAATGAAATGAATGGTTTTTGATAAATCATTTCTGCTGCTTAAGCTTGTATAATTATAAGGTTTAATGTTTTAGCTGCTGTGATTGACCAACTGTGAAGTTTCCGGGAACGGGGCCTTACACGATGTGATGATGATTGGATAATTGTGATGGTAGGATGGTGGTGACAATGCAATGATGATGATGATGGTAAGATGGTAGTGGTTATGTAATTGATATGGGTGGTGGTGCTAATGGTGGTGGTGAGAGTGATAATTATAATGGCGGTAACTATAGGGGTGGCGGTAACTATAGTAGTGGTAGTGAAAATAACTTGAAGATAGTGTTGATCGTGTTGTTTTTGTTTCATTAACGATCTGAAAACTTGGTGGCGAGGAAGACGACGTGATGTCGGTGGTGGTGGCCAATGGTAGCAAGCGTCGATTGCCACCGGTGGCCAACGGTGGTTCTTGACCTAAACGGAAAACAATATATACATATAATTAATAAATTACCCAAACAACCCATTATAATAAACGACACAAACAGTCATTTCAAGTTACATTAGTGGTCATTATAAAGTAAAAAGACATAAATACTCTTAAATTTAACAGAGAAAGTAACGTATGTTAGTCTAAATACCTTAACTCGTTATAGAAATGAAAACACAATACCCCAAGCTATTACAAAAAAAACCTTTAGTACCAAAATTACCGGTTATTTTGAATAAACCACATGGATTATTATGTAATTAACTCTTAATTTTGTTAAATTTTTACATGTTTTCTCATTTTTTTAAATGCTAATAAGTTTGATTTATGACATTATTTTTATAAAAAATAACACCATAGAAACAAACATTTTGTATTCTTAAAACGAGTAAAGTATCGTTATATAAAATTTTAATAATTTTTTATGTTTTTAAGCTGACTATCTTGTCATTATTTCTTTAAGTATATTTCATTGTGTATTTTTGCTAGTTATTGTATTTGTTTAAATAGTATTATGTTTTTCTAAAATGATGAATTTTAAAAAAAGTATAATGATGGAATCATATTATTGTGTATCTCTAATATGTAAAAAACAATAATGAATTAACAACTAATTCATTCATACATTAAAAACAATGACAAAATAATATAATGTCTCATTGTGTTTTTTTATCGTAATTGTGTAATCATGAGCATTTTTTGAGTTTTGAAAAATAAATTTTTGAAATAAAATTATTATATACTTTTAGTTGTAAAACATAATGATCGATAACAAGAAATTTATATAATATATAAAAACAATGTCAAAACTAACACATTGTGTTATTTTTAACACTGGGTTTTAATTGATAAATACATAAGTGAAAGTACATTATTATGTAATTCTAATTGTAAGACATCATTACACATAATAAGTTTATATAATGCATACAAACAATGACAATAGTAACATAAACTAATTATAAAATTAAATTATAATGATTAATAATATAACAAATAATGTAACATATATGACACAATTAACATATATGAAGCAATGAGTTAATTTATTTGACACAATATACAACATATTTTTATCTTTAAAATAATAGAATCACACCTGTAAACCTCACAATAATTTTTAAACATTTTAGATAAATTATCATTTTTACAATAACCTAAATTTTTATAAATAAATATTTTTGTTGATTAGTTTATGTATAACTGATAGTTTGACTGAGAGCTATAATAAATAATCTGGAGAAATTTTACATAGATTTCTATAAGCTTGTTAAATATATATATATATATATATATATATATATTATATATATATATTATATATATATATATATATATATATAATATATATATATATTTATCAAACCAAACTTTAAATAGTGCTAAGATGATTAAAAAGAATTGATTTCCAATTTACATCCCTTGTGTGTGCAAGAAATTAAAGTAGACACATGACAGACCTTAACTCGCCAAAACCTACAACAACCTACAACTGCTTTTTTGCTTATCATGTAATACCTCTTAATGTTTTCCAATGCATTTCACTTCAACTCGATTATCACCGCTTCTATGAACTTTATATTCACCCAACATATGCAATAAACATAAAAAGATATTTACAAAGTACAAAATCATATATTTGAAAATAAAATTATTCAAACGTAAGATCTTACACACAATAATAAACTTCAAACAATATCAAAACATAAACAATGGAAAAGTGTTTATGCACACGGGAATGGACGATTGAGCCATAAACTTTCACGTTGGTGTTAAAAAACTATTTCCAGTCTAGTCTGTCATATCTATACAAATAAAACAAAATAAAATTTTTATTACAATTCATCTTTTCACATTATCATTGTCACATGTCATTTTTTCATACTTTTCACAGCATATGTCATTAGCATACCAATATAATCATTTAATGTTTATATTCAATGCTAAAGATCTTATTTATATTCTTTTCAAATTATGAAACATATTTATATTAAAAATATAGTTCTTAATTATAAATAAATATGTTTTTTAATACAGAGATCTTTTTCTTATAATGACAGTTAAAAAACAAGTTCTAAAAAATTGAATTTTTAAAAATCATTTTGTTAAAAAAAGTTTTTAAAAACCAAAAAACTAAAAAAATATTGTTATTACATTATTACTTAATATAGGTGATTATACGTAATCATATTCATCTTGAATTCTAATATAATTTTTAAGTATCAATTACTAACTATTAATTTAATATTTTAATTTAACACGTGTAGAACACGAGTTTTTAAACAAGTATATAAATAAAAACAAGTAACAAGTTTCTAAACAAGTATATAAATAAAAACAAGAATGAACGAAATGATGATATATAAATCAAACAATTGTACTTGAATCAAACATGAATATTTAGCATATACTTCTTATGACAAGAAGTAACGATGGAAAAGACGTGAGAGTCAAAATTTTCAATATATAAAGTTATATTAAAAAATAAAAAAAAACATGTTAATTATCAAAAAATATAAAAATGGCTAAAATTTACGTCAACGTTCAGCATCAAAAGATAAAAAAGAATATTTTCTAACTGAATCCAAAAGTATAACATGCTAAAAAATATGTTATGACATTTAATTTGTATAAAATATAAAAACTGAATAATCTAACTGAAACATTTTTAAAGCTTGAGTTATCTAATTGAAACAATTTTAAAAGTTGATTACTATTTTATACAATTACTCCTTAATATTACTGAATAGCATGAATGTTAAGCTTTGTAACACTATAAAGATCCAGCTTAATGAATTAAAAGCTACCGAATTTAAAGCTACCGGACAAACTTGATGAGTGCTTTTAAAACATTAAATACAGAGTCAAAGCATTTGCGTCGATGATTGTGAATAAAACATTATAATCAAATTTAATGAATTTGTTTTTTACTCCCAACAATCATTTCCCTTTTATTTAGAATCGTTTCAATAGGTGGAAAATTGAAACATAACAACTAACCTACTAATTAAACAAAACCACTATAGGGAATGAACTATATTAAGCTACTATAACGAATAAACTCTAGAGGAATTCCCGTATGATAGGGTGACTTGGAGATGAATCACCATGATGATTTTAGGTCTAATAAAATTAAAATATGTTTTAAGATAATATGATATTTAGAAAGGGTAAACTTGTCTTAAGATAAAGTGTTTATAGAAGGAAAGATCTTGGTTTGGATAGATACATACTGCACGCACGCACGCCTGCACGCACGCACGCACGCACGCACGCACGCACGCACGCACGCACGCACGCATACACGCATACATACACACATACATCCATACCTACACACATACACACATTGATGGTTTGAAGAAAACAACGAAACCTTTCTTGTAAGGGGTGAAAACCTTCTTTATCGAGACAAGTTTGCCTGGTCGGGCAACCTGTTGGATGAAAGCAAAACCATGAGTTCTAGAACGGGCAACCCATCGGGGGAAAATAGGGGAAAATATATTGGTACGGTTCACATGAATTGCTACATATATGTTAAAAAACATTAAAAGCCTAAAAAGGATTTAAGACTGTTAGGACCATGTAGGTACGGAGTACTAACGGATTGTACGTGAAACCAGATCAAATAGTGCGGAATCCTATTTGATTGGCAATCCAATCAGTGAGAATGATAACCCGATTGATATAACAATGAACTAAACGTTAAGAATGAGTAGGAATTGATCAAGTTCGAACTATGAAGTTGGATTGGCTATTTTGGACGCTCTAGACGACTAGGGTTTGTGTATATTTGAAGTATCTCTCCAAGTGTTCTTTTTTTCACGAATTAAGTAGTATTTATAGGTTGCAGCTGCCATTCGTACGACTAAACCATTAGCATGGTTCAGTCATGCGACTGACTCATGCAATTGATTCATACGCACGACTAAAGGTTTAGTCGTACGACTGAGTCAATCTTATGTCTCAATCATACGACTGATCCAGTCTCCTGGTTCAGTCGTGCGACTGGTCCATAAGCATGATATATTCATGCGTATGGTCCATAAGTATGGTCTATTAGCATGAATAATCACCCGACTAGGTTGAACACAATTCTCAATCATTATTAACTTAGAATTGTGTACAACACCTCAAACCTATATAAAAAGTTCATACATATGAATCATAGATAAATAAACATCAAGGCATATATCATACCTCATTACATCATCACATTATACATAAGTAAGACATAAATGACTTTTACATTTAAGCACATAAACTAGGAACACATGTATTAACAAACTCCCCCTTGGACCTTGTTTACCCTATTGTCTAACATTCTTCATATGCTTTTGAAACTTCTTGTACTTCTCTTTTCTGGTGACTCCCGCATGTATATCAAACGCGAAGCAGAGCTGTATAACGTGTTGGAATTGAAGAGCTTGTACAATGTCTTGCGTGTCATAGAATAGTGACCACTTGTATAGAGTGTAGACATCTTCTACAGACAAGTTGGTAAGCCACATTGGGTCAAATACCCTGATAGTCTCTATCTTCCCTTCTCTGTTTAGAACTATGACCACTTCACGCGTCCTCCAACTTATCAAATGCGTCACTGCCAAACGTTTCACCCGAGTTGGGTATAACATTTCTGTCAGGGTCAGTGTACTCAGATAGTAATCAGATGCGACATCTTCAATCTCGATTTCATCCACATCCTATAGTTCCTCATCACTTAAGACATAAACTTCTGGAACATCTTTGACTAGCTCATCTGGATTCAGTCTAAACATCTCAACAAGCTGCTCATCAGCCTATTCATGGATGATTTCTCCTTTTTCGGGAATGTAGCTCAATGACCTTCTAACAATCCCTTGTAGGTTTGACTGGATAAGATTTGAGAATGATAATCTCAGTTGATGTGAATCAATAAGGAGCGAATATAGTGATTGAGTCAAAGATTGAGAGGCGGAATCAGACAATCAATGAACATTGAATACACATGATACTCATAAATATGTTTGTATATATTGAATACTTTGATTGATTGATTACAAGAACATTCAATGCAAACAGAACATTCTAGGAACTAAGAATCAAATCAAATTACAGACCAAAGTTATCCCATGTATGAGGTATACTATTCTATTTATAGGCAGGCACGTTGCCATTACAAAAGACTAAACTACCCTTACTAAAGCTAGTCTAAGTCTTCATCAGCATTGGCTGTTGATCATCCGCATTGACAAATGCGGATGAGTTGACTTCATCAGCATTTCTTCAACCGCATTGAAGTTTGGTCATCCGCATTGGTAAATGCGGATGAACAAAACACTTGTCCGCATTTCTTTGGTAATCCGCATTGGTCAATGCGGATGAACAAATGTATATCCGCATTTATTAACTTGTCATCCGCATTGACAAATGCGGATGACCAACACTTGTATTTTTCTTCTTATTCAGCAGATACTTGTCTTGATCCGCATTTGTTCTTGGACATGAGGGATTCCAGCAGAGCAACCATCCACCACTTGAATTGGCATGTATGATCCTTTCAGGGTCCAACAATACTCCCCCTAAGGATTATACAGCCTATGTACTTCAAGGATCAGAGGGTGGATTGGGTTGTGAAGATTTTGCTGGTTCTAGTGCTGTTGATGAAGGATCAGTGAATGAAGGGTCCAAGATTGCTTTGATCATCTTTGAGAACTCTTTAGCATCAGTCAATCTTTCCCTGTTGAGCACATGTATCTTCATTTGACTCATATCATGAATGGCATTGATTGGCATCTTCCTTAGTGAGATGGGCTCCCAAATTGATACAGTAGACAATCCATTTCTATGAATAAGGAGAGCACCATCCACATCAAAATTTGAAAAGTATTAAATGACTCTGTTGGTTTTCTTTAAATAGTCAGATAATAGAATTCACAAATTTTTACAAGTTTTGATTTCAAATGCGGTCACTACTGTAGCAAATGCGGAAGTGTAAATGTTGATATTTTTAGTCATCCGCATTTGTGTACTGTAGCAAATGCGGTAGAACACATTTTTGACCGACTGTTCGCATTCATCCTTTCATCCGCATTTGTGTACTGTAGCAAATGCGGTAGAACACATTTTTGACTGACTGTTCACATTCATCCTTTCATCCGCATTTGTGTGCTGTAGCAAATGCGATAGAACAAAACTTGATGAGAGCATTCGCATTTGTGTACTGTAGCAAATGCGAAACTTTGAAAGTAATCAGCATTTGTACACTGTAGCAAATGCGGAAGTGAAACACTTGTATTTGTACATCCGCATTTGTACACTGTATCAAATGCGGAAGAGTTAAACAAATGCGGGAGAGGAAACCTTATCCGCATTAACAAATGCGGCTGAACACTTAGTAAAATTTTCATCCGCATTAACAAATGCGGTAGAATACTTTAGTTCCGCATAGGTTTAAACACTTCAAATTTTCTGAATTCTTGATGCACACCAATGCGGTAGAGTAAAATCATTGTCCGCATTAGGTTTAACTTTGAAATAAGTTGTTACTTGCATTGGTTATGTGTCTGGGTTACCTTCACCCTCATTAACCAGTGCACTTACCTGCATTAACTTTTGGGATTAATCAAAATTTAGTGAATCTTGATTTTGATGAACTTGTTATGAAGATATGGCTTATGAAGTATGTCTTGTGACATGGTTGACTGTTGAAGTTGTCAATTCTTGCTTGGATTGACTTGTATATCAGGAGTGATACAAGTTTCCCATTGTTTGACTGATCTTGGGCTTGAGGGGTTTCCAAGAATCTGCATCTGCATAAGCTGAGATACTATGGTATAACTTCTGCATTGACACAAACATTTTTCTCTTTGTTTTGATTTTAGGAAAGTAATTTAAGAAATTGTAAATCTATATATACTTGATCAAAAACTTTAAAGTACTCCCCCTAAAGTTTTGATCCATTTGTGGATGAAAACTTTAAGTATTAAAAAAACTTTTTGAATGTACTTATAATTTTGTTGTTGTTGTTTTTTTTAATTAAACTTTTTTTTTAATTATTTTTTTTAATTGATGAAGAGAAGTATATCTTTTTGTTGGGATCATATCAGTCTTCCATTACACAAGTGCATATTTTGTGATAAGATTGACATGTTTATGACATTATTGATTGAAGGTATGATTGTCCTCTTAAACTCATACCGGGTTGATATTTTGATGCCAATGACATTTATCATGTTTAGATTGATTTAGATATTCAATATGTACCTCACACACCATGCATGGAATGATCAACCATCCTTATGAATTGTATGGTAGAACTTTTTCACAACTTACAAGACCAGGTTACTTAAGTTATGAGATCTTATTTTCACTGATCCACATTGGGATTCTTTTACTTTGATCCTTATCATGATGATCCATATTGGGATTCTTTTACTTTGATCCTTATCATGATGATCCACATGGGATTCTTTTACTTTGATCCTTAAATGGATTCTTTTGTTCATTCCTTTGGAATGTATTTCTTTTGTTGATTCATCCAATTGGATGTGTTCCTCATTGGGAATCTTTTGGATCATTACATCTGCACTTTGTGCATGATTCATCAGGTCTTTGCTAAGCAAAACAGAGATGAATCTGATGTTGGTGAAAGAGATTCATAAAGTATCATTCCCTGGTGTGTGTTTGTTACTACACTTACATTCACTTGAAGAAATTGATACATACCAATACTCTGTGATGAGTGTTTCACCATTGAATATATCTTTAGTTTATCACTGCATGTATCTTCTCTTCCAAGTTGAGCCTACCTACATATCAGGTAAGTCATGACAGTCTTTCAAATTTGGAAATAAAGCATAGTGAATGATATAATGACTGTAATTATATCATTTCCCAATCTTTTCTTCATCAAAAATTTCTTCTTTTTGGGATTTTTTTTTGAATAATTTTTACATTGTTTTTGATGTTTTGATGGTTTTTATTCAAGGTTAATCATACCAATTGATTGAACTAAGAATTCGAATCTACTCGGTTCAAATGCCTTAGTAAACAAATCAGCCAATTGATTTTCAGTTGGTACCTGAATCAATTTGATTAAACCCTTTTCAGCACAGTCTCTCAAAAGGTGATATCTAATTTCAATATGTTTCGTTTTTGAGTGCTGCACTGGATTATTTGTAATAAAGACAGCTGCAGTATTGTCAATATAAATTGGGGTATGCAAGAAGTTATAACCATAATCAAGCATCTGGTTTTGAATCCAGAGTACTTGAGAGCAACAAGCAGATGCTGCGATATACTCAGCTTCTGCTGTTGACACAGATACATTTGTTTGCTTCTTGCATTGCCATGAGACCAATCTGGGACCAAGAAATTGACAACCGCCAGACGTGGATTTTCTGTTGAAGTTGCATCCTCCGTAGTCACTGTCAGTGTAGGAATAGAGATTGAAGTCTCCTTCCTTTGGATACCATAATCCAAGAGCTGGTTTGCCCTTCAGATATCTGAATATTCGTTTGACAGCATTGACATGTGATTCCTTAGGATCAGCTTGATATCTGGCACACACACAAACTCCAAACATAATGTCGGGTCTACTAGCTGTAAGATACATGAGTGAGCCTATCATGGATCGATAGAGGGTCTGATCTACTGATTTTCCATCTGGATCGGGACCTATCTTCAATTTAGGATCGATAGGAGTTCTGATAAACTGACAATCAGCAAGGTGGAATTTCTTCAGCATTGTTTCTACGTATTTTGATTGATTGATAAAAATTCCATCTGCTGTTTGTAGAACTTGCACCCCTAAAAAGAAAGTGAGTTCTCCCCTAGCACTCATCTGAAATTTTGAATGCATGAGATCTTCAAATTCTTTACAGAGTTGCCTGTTTGTAGAGCCAAATATGATATCGTCCACATATATCTGTACTAGCAACATGTCTTTTCCTTTTCTCTTTCTGAAGAGAGTCTAATCAATTCTACCTCTTTCATATCCGTTGTTAAGTAGAAATGATGATAGAGTCTCGTACCACTTCCTAGGAGCTTGATGAAGACCATACAGAGCTTTGTCAAGCTTGTAAACTCTGTGAGAAAAATCAGGATCTTCAAATCCAGGTGGTTGACTCACATAGACCTCTTCAGTAATCTTTCCATACAGAAATTCACATTCACATCCATTTGGTAAACAGTAAACTTCATGGATGCAGAATATGCTAGAAAGATTCTAATGGCTTCTAGCCCAGCTATAGGGGCAAATACTTTATCATAATCTATTCCTTCTTCTTGAGTGTACCCCTGAGCTACCAATCTTGCTTTATTTCTAATGACGATTCCCCTGTCATCAGTTTTATTTCTGTATAGCCATCTGGTACCAATAGGATATTGTCCTTCAGGAAGATCTACCAGTTGCCATACTTCTTGTTTCTTGAATTGTAGCAACTCTTCCTGCATTGCTTCAATCCAGCTGTTGTCTTGAAGTGCCTCTTTGATGTTTTTGGGTACTGTTTGACAAAGAAAGCATGAGAACAAACAAATGTTTGCAGTGCTTGACTTGCTTCTTGTCACTCTTTCATGAAGATCACCAATAATGGTTTCAACTGGATGATTCTTGTGTATTCCGGTGGGTGGAATTGAGTCACCAGTAATTGTTACATCAAGATTGGAGACATTCAGTTCATTATGGTCAGAGGCATCATCACTTTGAACTGTTGGAGAATTATGAAGGTTGTCAGACCCTATCTCAGTGTCTGCTTCAGCATTAGCAGCACTTTCATTGTATCTATCATTTGATCTTCTTTCCACTTCAGCTGAAGGCAACGCTTGTTTTTCATTTCTAATTGCTATAGATTGATCTTCTGAATTAGATGGTAACAAGCTGGGTCCTCCTGCATTTGAAATGATTGATTTGTGGTTGATTGTCTGATGGGGTCAGCTTGTAGAGGTACATCTTCATTTGGTTCTTTAGTGTGAGTTGGAGGAATTAATGGAAAGTCAATTCTCCTTTCTATGCTTGAAGATGAACTAGCTGAAAGTAGGTTACCTGCATCAGACAAATAAAATTGATCAAAAGGTTTTGTAAAAGAGTCAATATCAAATAACCAATCGGGACCATTTGTAGATTTGGGAAATGAATGTTCCTTAAATTGAACATTAGTTGATTCATCAACAATGTTTAATCGAGGATTAAACACTCTGTAAGCCTTCATCAGGACATAGAAGAATAACCTACAAAGAATCCTTCATCAGACTTAGCTGAAAATTTTCCCAAATGGTCACGGGTATTTAATATTGAGACTGGACTACCAATGACTTAAGAAATCCAATAAATGGTTTTCTTTGAAACAGCAGTTCATATGCAGTCATGTTTCTTTCTTTGACAATCATAGTTCGATTTTGTACAAAGCATGATGTGTTAACTGCCTCTGCCCAAAAGGTTATTGGCAATTTAGCATCAGCTAGCATAGTTCTTGCTGCTTCAATTAGTGTTCTATTTCTCCTTTCAGCTACCCCATTTTGTTGAGGAGTTCTAGCCGCACTAAATTGATGAGCTATGCCTTTAATTGTGCAAAATAAGCTCATGTCTTCATTTTTAAATTCTGTCCCATTATCACTTCTTATGCTTTTGACCTTATAGTCAAGTTGGTTCTCAATTTTAGTGATAAACTCTTTGATTATTGAGGATGCTTATTTTTATGAAGTAGGAAGAAAACCCATGTGAATTCGTGAAAAGTCATCAATGATAACCAAACAATACTGTTTCTTTCCCATACTCATGACATGTGTTGGGCCAAAGAGATCCATATGAAGTAGTTTCAATGGAGTATTGTTTGAGTTCACAAGTTTTAGTTTATGTGAAGATTTATGTTGTTTTCCTTTGAGGCATGCTGAACAGTGATCAATAAAATGAAATTCTTTTAGAGGCAATCCAATGACATGGTTTCCTTTTACTAATCTGTTCATGTTTTTGAAATTTGTGTGCCCCAAACGTCGGTGCCAAAGCTGTGATTCATCAAATGATGCTTTTGACAAGAGACATGTTTCTTCTATTAGTGCAGTAGAATTAAGGTTTAAGACATAAGTATTATTCTTTCTCGGAGTCTTTAATACAACCCATTCTTCAGGGATATGAAATCCTGACTTTAGAATATAACAATGGGTGTCGGTAAAGTGAGTCGAATATCTCTTGTCGCAGATCTGAGACACGCTTAGAAGATTGAAATTGAGCTGTTCACAATAATTCACTTTATCAAAGTTGAGCATCCCGTTTGTCACAGATCCTTCTCCTGTAATCCTACCACCTTGTGAATCTCCTTCAAATGCCACAGATGTTCCTTTAATTTTCTTGAAATGATGAAGGAGGGGACGATCTCCAGTCATGTGTCGGGAGCATCCACTGTCCACATACCATAGGCTATTAGACCTATATGGATGACCCTGCAAGCACAAAAAAACTAGTTAGAATACGGAACCCAAGCCACCACGATCTTGGGTTTCCCGTTTCTATGCATAATGGTGACCTCTTAAAGTTTTCCTCTAACCTGTGACCTAATTAGAGGTGGTCTTTGAGATTTTCTGTGAGAATATGAATGAGCTATTTCATCACCATCATTTGAGAAATTAGAAAAATTATGAATCGTTGATCTCTGTTTTTTTGAGAAAATTGACTTGTTTTTTATTATCAACTATTGACTTTGAGTTGGAAAAATCAAATTTTGTTTGTTATTGATATATTTATTTCTTTGATTTTTACCTGAGTCTTTCATATTTTCATCCTTTGTTGGTTTATACGTCCTTGATTTGTTATTACAAATGTGACTCTTAACAGTTGTTTTGTCAGATGATGTTGGTGAGATAGGCTTGTTTTGAGGAATTCTCACTCTCGATTGCTTGTAATAACAGTCATTTGTATTGTGATTGTTTAAGTCACAGACTGAACAATATTTGTTGAAATAACATGTTTTTGTTGAATGATTGTTCATGTCACAGATGGAGCAATATTGATTGAAAAAGCACTCCTCTGTTTTGTGGTTAAACATATCACATATGTCACAATACATATGCTTGTTAATTTTCTCAGATTTTACTGGTCTTGACTCAGTTGATTTTCCCTTTTTCAACTTAGTATCATTCTTTTTGCTGGAAGAAGAATCAAATTCAGCCTTTTGTGCAGTTTGCTTTACTGCACTGAATTTGATTGTCTTTTGAGGCTGTTTTCGTTTCCTCATCCTTTTATGTTGCTCTTTCTCAAACTGTTTAACATGATCTTTATTGCATATGTCAAATCCTACTCCATTTCTTGATTTTGATGTTTGAGGATCAGGTTGACTGTGTGATTTTGAACTCAGAGATTTTTTGTTATTTCCTTTTAATGAACCTTCATCTGATATGCTTGAATTTTGATGAGTATTGATCTCATTATCAGAACTGCTTTCAGCAGAGGGTTTAATCTTTTGCACAAACTTCTTTTTCCCATTAGCTATAGCAGGTATGCATTTTATGAATGGAACAATAGCTTTAATGGGGCTGACTGGTTTGACAACACTTACTGTCTTGTCTGAACACTCTTTATTTTTATTGGGTGACCTAACTTGATTTTATCCTCACTAGTTTCAATGTAAACACTTGGTTCATTTTGAGGATTTGTGATTTGTTTACTATCGTGTGGGTTTTAATAGTGTTAGGTTCAGTTTGATTTTTGAGTGTGACAGATTCAGGCATGACAGTATAGTTGTCATTGTATGGTGGAGGAGATGAATTATACCCAATCCTTGACATGTCCTTTAGATCCTTTTGAGAATCCAGCATCTCTTGCAGCTTTACTGAAGATTGTTGAAACTTTTCAAGTTTCATTTCAGTAAGGGCTTGGTCAGCTTTAGATTGAGCTAATTTTTCAGATAAGCTCATTCTCAGCTGCAAGAGATACTTCTCACCATGAAGTTTTTCTATGTCAGAGATGAGAGATTTAATTTTAATTTCAAAACTTTTTATTTCTCTTTTCATCATCTCTGACTTTACTTTCTCCTCTTTTATTTTCTCAGCCAATTTGTGGTTATGCTCTCTATAACCTTGAAGTTCATTTATGCACTTATCAGAAGAAAGATTGGATTTTACCTCAGATGGCATGGGGGATGGTCCATCATTAATGTGTGTCATCAGTGCATGGTTCTGGAATTGTGGCTTGACCTCCTCAGCATACATGCTCCAGTCACACACTCCGTCTTGTCTGATCACAAGTGCATTTGGGGAAGGTTGGTTGCTCCCAAAAGCTTGATTGGCCAGTTGAGGTTGAGCTTGAGAAGATTGTTGTTGTTGATGATGATATTGTTGCTGATGATTGAGGGAGGGAATGCTTGAAGATGGTTGATATGATGACTGACTCTGAGAATGTCGTGGAGTATGTTGTTTCTTCTTGGAGCATTACATTTTCTAGAGAAGTGCCCGACCATTCCACAATTGAAGCATTTGACTTTGGATTTGTCGTATTCGAGCTTAGTATTTTCATTCAGGCTGAGTTTTTTGCCTTTCCTGAAAAACTTTTTAGCTCTCATGGCAATCATAGCCATTTGCCATTGTAAATCCATCTCTTCTACATCATCTGGATCCATTTCCTCCAGATCTTCTTGGATTAGATGTGCAGAAGTCAGTCTTCCTCCCAAATATGCCTCAAAACTTGCTACGAAGGCATTATATGTAGCCTTCTATTCTTCTGTTTTTTGATCATCAGTAGGGTTGGTAGAGACAGAAGAGAATCCTGTTGATTGATTGGTTGATGTTGATGCTGATGCTGATGGTCTGTTATTGAGTGTGCTGCAAAGAATCCAGTGGTTTTGTGTTGATCTCCAGATGACAGAAAGTCATCCTCTTCAGTGATGAAGGCATTCGCAACAGAATGAGTTTCAGATGGAAACTTATAAGCTTCAACAACTTTTGGTCCTCCAAGATTCCTGCTTCTTTCATCAAGTTCCAGTGCTTCAATTTTTGCAATCATTATGTCAAGAGTGGTACTCTCCAATCATAAGTATTTTTCAGCACTGTTACGTTTTGTTTCCAATGCTCTGGAAGACTATGTAACATTTTCTTGTTGAGGTCTTTTGATTTGTAAGTCACTCCCATTATCTCCAAATCATTTACTAACTGCACGAATCTGTGCAATTGTTTAGAAATTGATTCCCCTTTGAAATGATGGAAGGTTTCATACTGATTTATCTGTTTGTCTCAGTTGATTTCAGCAACCTCACTACTTCCTTCACACATAATTTGCAAAGCATCCCAAACTGCTTTTGCAGTTCCATACTTCTCCAGCCTTTTAAGCACATCCATCTTAAGTGCTTGAGTGAGGATGGAATATGCTTTAAGGTCAATCTTGATCTTCTTATAATCGTCATAATCTAGAGTAAGATCTTCAATGGGAATCCTGGTTGTTCTGTAGAGAGCTGCCTGATCAGCTGACAGTGTTATTGGGATGTGGGGACCTTTACATATCGAAATCTAGTAGTCAGGATCTACACCTGTAATATAATTCATAAATCTTATTTTCCATTGTTTGAACTCAGATTTATGTTTCAGCATTGATGGTTTTGGGGTATGCCCAAGTTCTGAATAACTGTGAGAATCCATTTTATCAGTTGATTTTTAGTATGGATTAGTGAGTTTTTAAGTCTATTCAGTGGGTTTAGTCCAAATAATCATTAAAAACGTCCAGTAGATTCAGATATGATGACTATGATGTCTGTAATCAGGAGTGTCTTTGTATTGTTGTAGGTTGTCGGACTTGTAGTCTGTATGATGTTTTGTGTTCGACTGATTGGTTGAATGAGGGGCTATTGATGAGTATTTCAGGTAGTATTCGGTGTGTAAACTGATTAGAGATGTATAAATACTCTGTTCAGCTACTCAATCACCAGATCTATCGGGTTCAGACCAGATCTGTGCAGATCTGAGTAAGAACTGAGAGTCGTGGCTCTGATACCAATTGACTGGATAAGATTTGAGAATGATAATCTCAGTTGATGTGAATCAATAAGGAGCGAATATAGTGATTGAGTCAAAGATTGAGAGGCGGAATCAGACAATCAATGAACATTGAATACACATGATACTCATAAATATGTTTGTATATATGAATACTTTGATTGATTGATTACAAGAACATTCATGCAAACAGAACATTCTAGGAACTAAGAATCAAATCAAATTGCAGACCAAAGTTATCCCATATATGAGGTATACTATTCTATTTATAGGCAGACACGTTGCTATTACAAAAGACTAAACTACCCTTACTAAAGCTAGTCTAAGTCTTCATCAGCATTGGCTGTTGATCATCCGCATTGACAAATGCGGATGAGTGACTTCATCAGCATTTCTTCAACCGCATTGAAGTTTGGTCATCCGCATTGGTAAATGCGGATGAACAAAACACATGTCCGCATTTCTTTGGTAATCCACATTGGTCAATGCGGATGAACAAATGTATATCCGCATTTATTAACTTGTCATCCGCATTGACAAATGCGGATGACCAACACTTGTATTTTTCTTCTTATTCAGCAGATACTTGTCTTGATCCGAATTTGTTCTTGGACATGAGGGATTCCAGCAGAGCAACCATCCACCTTGAATTGGCATGTATGATCCTTTCAGGGTCCAACAAGGTTCTCTTATGCTTTTCTCCAAGTTCTTTTGTCTTTCTTTTGTTGCTGCTCTCGTGGCATGCAATTGCTCTGTTGATACATATGTATCTAGATCCCGATCTTAATGTAATATGTCTTGAATGTCTTACACTGATGTAATATTGGTTACTTAATGAAATGAGAATGTTTGATTGTGATTTGTAATGTTTAATTTTTTATTAATGAGTTTGTAACGCATATTGACTAGATTATATAGGTTTGTGATTGTTTGAATTGATATACAAATTATAATAATGAATACATTCAAACTTGGTTAAGTGAAGTTCTCATGCGCTCAACTGGACCATGCCGCCCCACAGTGGTCATGGCGTCCGAATGGCCATGCGACTGAGTGTCCATGCGCCTAAATAGTCCATATGCTTGAACAACTTCATGCACTGACTCAGTCGCACGACTGAACACTCAGTCATGCGAATGGATCAACCGCATGGCTCAATCGCACGAGTGACCATGCTAAGGGTTCAGTCGCACGAATGAGCAACCCTAACCTATAAATACCACCTAATTCTTGGAAAAACATAAGCATTGAATACACTTCAACTCCAGACTTACCCTAGCCATCCAGAAGCCTCTAAGTTCATACTCCAAGTTCATAGAACGTTGTAGATTGATTCCTAATCGATTCTTGATGTTAGATTCAATACATTATTGTTTCTACGTGCGTTCTCACTGATTGGATCACCAATCCAATAGGATTCCGCACTATTTGGTTTGGTTTAACACGCTAATCAATTGGTGTTTTGTTCAAATACCAGATCCTAACAAGTGGTATCAGAGCCTTGGCTCTTGATTACGTGTTGATTCAATAGTTTTGATACAAAAATTGTGTTTTTTCATCAAAAACACAATCTTTTTGTGTCTAACGGAGTCTTAGATGTTTCCTGACCTTAAAGTTTAGTTTTTCCAACATACGGCGATTAGGGTTTGTGATAATACGAGTTTTTACGGCCAAAACACGTTTAACCTACGAATTATCAAACATCAGCAAGTTCAGTCGCACGATTGGCTCAATCCTACGACTGAGTTTCATTCGCATTCTCCAACCGCACGATTGGACTCGTTCGTACCCTCATTCGTACGACTGTGAACCTCATTTGGACTGCTCAACCGCATTAGTTCATTCGGCCGACTGACTCATCTGCATTTGTTCAGTTGTACGATTGAACCATCTGCATTTATTCAATCGCCCGAATAAGCCCAATTGTGTACCTTCATTCGCATACATCAGCAGTTGTTTAATAGTAAAGTTAAGTGAAATGGAAGACCAATTTTCAGCATACACAACAAGTAGAGATACACGTATTCAAAATCTACTGCTGTTGGAAAATGAAGTGGGAATTCACAATAAACCCCCAAAGCTTATCACGTTAGATGACTACCCACAATGGAAGCAAAGTTTTGAAATCTACTTAAATGGAGTAGATACAAATTTGTGGGAGGCAATAGAGTCAGGGTACAACATGCCAGTAGGAGCTGACGGAGTCAAGCTTACACTAAGTGGCATGTCGGATGCATAGAAAGTAAAACACAACGCTGAGAAGAAAGTCTACGCTTTGCTCACTCAGTCTATTCTGAAGGATATCTTCTATCAGTACTCGGAGTATACTCAAGCAAAGAAACTGTGAGATGCGTTGGAAAAGAGGTATGACGGAAATGCCTCACTCAAGGCCATTAAGGCCAAAGCTTTGAAGAAGGAGTTCGACAACTTCTCTTCAATGGGAAAGGAAGGCCTGGATGATGTGATCGACAGATTCTACCACTTGATGAGTGAGATGCACACTCATGGAGTAACTACGTCGATGGAGGATAAGGTATCTAATTTTGCTGATGGACTTCCGGAGAAATGGGCTTCTTTCATTTCTAATCTCAGACAGAATGGGATGCTCTCAAAGTTAGATATAAATGACTTCATTCTGAAACTGAGAGAAGAGGAGCTTAGGATGAAGTACAAAGCTCAAAATGCCAACTACGACCAAAATCCTGCACTCTACAATGCAACTCCTCAGGCCAAGACATCTGGAGCACCACTACAGACTGCCTTCGTCTCAAGCGCAACAATTCCAGCACAACCGTCAACTTCAGGGTCCGAAACGTCAGGGTCGTCTGGCACCCAGTATACTATACCTGAAGCTAATGTACAAAACTGAAAACCGATAACTTCGGTAATGTGTCTGTTGAGGTGGCCAAAGAACACATTGACCTCTTAGGTACTGTAGTCCACTCCTATGATGGGCTAGTTGCTGGAAAGATAGGAAATTGTCACCTGTCAGATGAGGATTATGAATAGGTGGACGAAATGGAGTTGGAACGAATGTACATAATGTGAGCTTTGGCAAGTGTTGTTCGAGGAGCTAAAAAGTTTGTCAAATAGACTGGACAGAACTTGGTTGCTACCAAAGATACAACCTTTGGCTTCGACAAGTCAAAGGTAACGTGTTGCAACTGTGGTGAGAAGGGACACTTCAAGCGGGAGTGTGTGAAGCCAAAGAAGACTGGGAATGGCAATCCTTTCTCGTCCTTTAATCATCAGGACAAGGCCACATCTAGCAGTCCTGCTTCATCAAGCAAGGACCCCAAAGCCTTGACTGCTAATGAGGATGAAGGACAAGGCTGGAGCTTCCGGCTCGTCTCACCAGGAGAGTCCAACATAGCTAGTGTGGAGGACATTGATGACGATTCTGCTAGTGAGGGAGATATAGCAGTAGAGCTCGCAATGTCAAATTCTATAGACACTGCACATGTGGTCAACCACCTGCCTGAAGAAGAAAAATCTGCATCAACGTCAGAATCACCAAAACCAGAGACAATAGATTCTGTGCTCATGGATTCCTCTTCAACATCTCAGGTAAGTACTACTGACCAGTTGTTTAATAATCATGCTTGTTTAGATTGCAATAAATTTCGAGAAAGTATAGATTTGAAATTTACTAGGTTATTAGATCATAATGATAGCTTAGTAAAGGATCTGGAACTGGCACTGAGGCTAATAGAGTATTAAAACAAAACAAGCAAAGTTATAAGGAAAAGATAGACCTATTGAATAAACAGCTTGGGGAAACAGATTTAGTTGCCTTTAACCAAAAAAATGACATTAGGTACTATTTGAACTCTCTTGAGGACACTAAGAAGCAGAAAGCAGTCTTAGAAGTAGAAGTCAACTCCTTAAAACAAAAACTACACAGTTGAACAAGCTCATCTCACATTGTCCAACACTTAGTGAGAAAGAGAACCAATGGGGAGGGATTGGGATACAAAGTGGTTCCACCACCACCTGAGACCTTGATGAACACCAAAACTAAACCAATTAACAATAACCCCATCAAGGATCATGTGATGTCAATTCCTCTTGTTAGTGCTCCAGATTCCATATGTAAATCCAATGAATCTGACACTAAACAAAAGTGTCTCAATCTAAACAAAATAAGGTCGACCGTGTGGCATGTACATCTCCACCAAAACATATAAACCGTAAAGTTGAAAGCAGATCCTGCTATAATTGTGGAGAGTACGGTCACATTGCGTCTCATTGTCCTTATTATCAGACACCGAGGAGTAAAGTTGAACTTCCTGCACCTAAAACTAGATCTTTTAAGAGGAACTCAGTGACGCCTCCTAAAAGGGATAGTGAATTCAAAGTTCAACCCATCAGCAGTCGTCTGTTTATCACAAACAGGCCTTACACAAAGCTGGTCTATGGAAAGAAAAATCCGCCTCAGCGTCTGAAAATGAGAAAAAACAGAAATCTGAGCTTCCCTCAACCTCAAATGGTCCATGGGTTGGTTTATGATGTGTGATGCCTCGGGGAAACCCAAGCCAGTAAAGGCTTGGGTTCCTAACATAAACTACTGTTTTCACTGAATGTGCAGGGTGTTCGCTATAGTGCTGAGACTAACACATGGATTGTAGATAGCGGAGCATCCAGGCACATGACATGGAATAGAGCTCTTTATCAAACGTCAGACAAATCAAAGGAGGGCATGTTTCATTTGCTGGAAACAAAGGCGGGTACATCACAGCCCAAGGGCAAGTGGGAAATGAGAAAGTCAAGTTTAATAAGGTAAACTACGTCCAACAATTACAAAATAACTTACTTTCAGTTTCTCAAATATATGATAAAGGATTCAAAGTAGTCTTTGACAACAAGAAGTGCTACGTTGTGAAGAAAGACTATGTGATCCCGGAGGACCAAATCCTAATGTCAGCTTCAAGATATAATGATCTTTATGATTTGGATCTCTCAAAGGCCTCCACAATGGATCTTGAAGTCGCCAATGCTTCTTGTCCAAAGCTACAGAGAAGGACTCCATCTCCTGGCATAGGAGAATGGGACACATAAATCCGAGAAAAATGAATCACTAGATCCAGAATGATCTTGTGAGAGGAGCAAATGTCAAAAACTTCCAACTCCCGGATTTCTGTGTTGCATGCAAAAAGGGAAAACAGACGAAGAAGTCTTATAAGGAAAAGAAAGTTCATTCGATAGAACTCCTCTTGAACTCCTTCACATGGACGTGTTTGGTCCAGTCAGTACAAGAAGCATCGCAAGCGATTTGTATTGCTATGTAGTTACTGATGACTACTCAAGATTTTCTTGGGTAATGTTTCTGAAATCCAAATCAGAAACTTTTGACTCCTTTAAGGAATTGGTAACTACACTGGATCCCTATATAAGCTGAAGATACGACAGGTGCGCTCAGACAACGGAACCGAGTTCAAGTATCACTGGATGGAGGACTATTGCAAGGAAAACGGAATTGTGCATCAATTTAGCTCTGCCTACACTCCTCAAATGAACGGGGTTGTTGAACGGAAGAATCACAGCTTGATAGAGATGGCACAGACTATGCTGGCAGACTCGAAACTGCCTATTCAATTCTGGAATTAAGCAGTGGCAAATGCGTGTTATACGCTTAATCGAGTTCTGGTAGTCAAACGCCATGGAAAAACGTGCTACGAGTTATTGCAATGACGCAAACCTAACTTAGAGTATCTCGAGCCGTTTGGCGCTCTGTTCACCCTGCTGAAGAAGACTCAGGATGGAAAATTCAATGAGAAGGTTGATGAAGGGATCTTTCTAGGATACAACATATCGAACAAGAGAGTTTACAACAACTCAACGGGTCAAGTAGAGGTATGGTGTAACGTTGATGTTCAGAGATACATTACACCACCTGCTGGAAAAGGGCCTGCTTACTTTTTCGACTATGATGGATTCTTCAAGTCCTTCAACATACCTCTTTCTGCTTCAGAAGACGAGTTGGCAAACAAGATGATGTATGATGTCTTAAACACACAGTCTCAAGTTCACAAAGTCAATCATCTACCAACTCAGGGGGAGCACTTGATATGAGTGACTCTTCTTCTGATGAAGAAAACATGGAAAATGATCAGAACAACCAGGATGTACAGGTTCCGCCTACCACAAGTCCACAACATCCGATAGTGATGCTTCTGAGCCTTTGGAACCTCAGACTCCAATTGCCTCAGATCAAGAACCAAATGTTCACAATATTGATCCTGAGGTAGTTGTTCCAATAACTCCTGGCTCACGTCTAAATGTCTATCATCCTTTGGATAATGTTATAGGAGATGTGAGATCAGGGGTTCGGACTAGAAATCAGTTGTACTCAGCTGATTATGCCTCTGTGATGGAAAAGGGATACCTTCACGACGATGCCTACCGCTTCTTTGTGTCTCAGTTTGAGCCAAAGTATGTTAGTGAAGCACTAAAGGATGAGGCTTGGGTGAGTGCCATGCAAGAAGACTTCTTCAGTTTAAGAAGTTAGGTGTATGGACTCTAGTGGATAGACCTAAAGGTGCTAAGGTTATTGGCACCAATCGGGTCTTGAAATGCAAGAAAGATGATCAGGGAGTGATCATCAGAAACAAGGCTCGGCTTGTTGTTCAGGGTTTTCGACAAGTTGAGGGTATTGACTACAATGAAGTGTTTGCACCCATGGCTAGGATGGAAGCCATCCGCATCTTCCTTGCATATGCATCTTATATGAAAATCAAAGTTTATCAACTAGATGTGAAGAATGCGTTCCTTCATGGTGAGATCAGAGAGACAGTGTACCTGAGTTAACCCGAGGGATTTGAGGATCCATATCATCGGGATAGAGTTTACAAACTCGACAAGGCGCTATACGGACTTCACCAAGCTCCAAGGGCCTGGTATGAGAAACTCTCGACTCATCTTGTGAAACACGGTTTTCGCAGGGGAGTCATTGAGTGTACATTGTTTATCATAGAAAAAGATGGAGACTTACTGCTGGTACAAATCTATGTCGATGATATAATTTTTGGTTCCAAGAACGAAGAATTATGTAAAGAGTTTGAAGCAGTAATAAAGGCACAATTTGAGACGAGTGCAATGGGAGAAATAAATTTTTTTCTTGGGTTCTAGGTGGATGAGACACCAAATGGGATTTTCCTACTCAGACCAAGTATGTAGGTGATATTCTCAGTCAGTTTGACATGGAGAATGCTTCTACAGCTGGAACTCCACTTGCTACAAACCATGATGTAGCACCCGACGAGACTGGTGATCTGGTAGATGCCATTATGTACCGAGGGATGATTGGATCTCTCATGTATCTCACTGCCTCTCGACCTGATATCATGTATGCTACATGTCTATGTTCACGATATCAGGCAAAGCCTAAAGTGAACCATCTGATTGGGGCCAAAAGGATTTTTCGTTATCTGAAGGATACACCCACACTTGGGTTGTGGTATGCTCATGATGATGACTTTGACCTTACAGTGTATAGCAACTTGGATTACGATGGTTGTAAGATGAACTACAAGTCTACATCAGCAGGGTGTCAGTTCTTTAGGAGAAGATTAGTAACCTGGCAGTGTAAGAAGCAAACCTCGGTTGCATTGTCAACCTGTGAAGCTGAATACGTTGATGCTGCAAGCTGCTGTTCTCAAATCATATGGATTCAACAGCAAATGCGGGATTATGGTTTGAATTTCTCTTCTACTCCTATCTTTGTTGATAACTCTGCTACAATTGCAGTCACTAAAAACCCGGTCCAACATCCTAAGACCAAACACATCAGAATTAAATATCACTTTATATATGATTGCTTTGAAAAGAACTTAATCGATGTGGTAAAAATAAATACTGATTTTTAACGCGCTGACCTCTATACAAAGGCATTTGACAAACCAAGTTTTTTATATTTGTTAGAGGTCAACAAAGTTAAAAAGAAAAGTGAGGTCATTCCTGACGATGACCATGTATAGTCCGATACGTCGTGTCTAGTTCCTTTTATTCTTTTTCAATTTTTCTAATTAGTTTATTTCCTTGCCTATTAAAATCCTAAAACGCTAATCTGTGATGGTTTTATAATTTTAGGAGGATAATAGGTTTAGGCAGTAGTATAAAAAAACAAAACAAAAAAACAAAACAAAAAAACAAAACAAAAACAAAAAAACAAAACAAAAAAACAAAACAAAAAAAACAAAAAAAAACAAAAAAAATAAAAAAACAAGAGAGAAGGAGAGGCAAGCTGATAAAAATAAGATCGTATGTGTGATACTAATTCAATCTTTGGAATATGATAGTACACAGGAACAAACCATGATAGATAAGCTACTACTACTAAGGTAATACAAAGAAAGTAGACCTAGAGGTTGCTAGACCACAGATGATATGTTGGTAGATTCAACACAATAGATGACTAGACGTTTTTGGTGATCTCAAGATTAAACTAAAATATTTGACCAGTTGTGGGTAACACCTTATCCCTGGTTAACACAATCAACAAGATTCCAATAAGGGGTGACAAGCAAAATAAACGCCACGAATGTGTGCGTAAGACCAAAGCTTGAGCAAAAGCACATAAAAATGCAAATACAATCAAACTGATAACTTATGTTGTTGGTGGGATCTGTGCAAAAAGATTGAAATTGCTCAAATAAGAAGATAGGTTATGTGTCTCTCTGCTGTGCGGTGGCACTGACCTGAGGATACGCATAACCTATATATTCTAGAATTCATCGTTGTTTTCTGCCTCTCTGCTGTGCGGTGGCACTGACCTGAGGCTTGGCTTCTCTTTGAAAGTTCTAAGAATAGTTTCTTCTTGAATACTACCCTGAGACCGCTCAAAAATCTCCTGAGGAATGTTGATTACCATATAAGTGTGGGATCCACAAATGCTTGTTGAAATAAACAAACCTTAAACTATCACCAAACTGTGTTGAAAGTCTGTGTCTGGATTTGAGAGGACAAGTATACTGACGATCATTGTGGGTACAATTCTTGAAAGTTCAAATCAGTGTGGAGACCTAAGAGTACTATTATGATTTCCTAGATTTGCTAACTGAATCTAGATGAAAAACAAGAATAGAGCATCAAAGTTTTTGTAATAACCTGTCTTGAATGATTTAAGTATCCTGTATGATTCCAAATTGAATTGGTCCATGTATGGTTTAAATGATTGAAGCAGCTCTCTCAGAAAAATTATGTTAACCCTCACAAAAACATAAAAACACGTCTTAGTTTTAAGTTTTTAGTATTATTCTTTTATTTCTGTACAAAGTCAGTCTATTTCAATTTATTGAGTATCGGACTATGTCATGGAAGTTGATAAGGGACCTTATCATCTAAAGATCACGTCTGAGGTGACCACACGTGCTTTCAAATAAAATGGCTCACGTCTGAGGTGACAAAATGTTTTAAAAAGATCACGTCTGAGGTGATAAAAAGTTTTTCAAGATAAAATGATCATGTCTGAGATGATCAAATGCTCATAACGTGTATTCATAAGTTAAACATAGAAAAAGTGAAATGATTATAAAGTCAAATTCATGAGTCTGACCCATTCGCACGAATGGACCATGAGTATGGACCAATCACATGAATCGACCATACTCATGCACTAAACAGCCGAATGAACATGAGTATGAACCATTCACCCGAATGGCTTATCAGAATGATCCACTCGACCGAATAAGAGTATGCGAATGAGTAAGTCACCCGACTGAACTCAAGTCGGCCAACTGAAAGTGATCGACTGAGCCAATCGCCCGACTAAGGTCCATTCACCCGAATGAACCGAGCGAATGGGTCTAGTCAGCCGATTGAACTTAGATTCAGTATAAATAGGGCCTAGTCGATCGCATTCAACTCATCACCCCCTAATCGCCCTTATTTCGCATAGCATACCGTTACTCTGCCAAATTTTTATCAGACCATGATTTTATACTTCCATTGACTTTCTGACCATTTTGTGTGATTATATAGGTATAATACGATGAGATCTCACAGAAATCAGGAGAAATGGTGCCCTAATTTGTGATGTTAGAATGAAACAAGAACCGAACCACTAAATGGGATAATGACCTACTTAAACCAAGTAAAATGTTAAAACTGAAGGTTTTAGGTTATTAGATATGTGATTGCGAGTCTACAAAGCTATTACACAATGTTTAATTTCACGAATTGGTCAAGATTCGAACCTAAGTCGACTGAACAATGGGTCATGCGACTGGTCGTCTGGATGAACTCGAATCACACAATTGAGCTGGCCGAATAGCTCAATCGGCCGAACGTATCATACGAATGAGCTCAGTCGGCCGACTTAACCAATCACAGGGTTAGCAAACCGATTGAACTTAGTCTCCTGTTCATTCACCCGAATGACTCCAGTCGCATGATAGGACAACCGACTGAACACAGTCGCATAGTTCAATCGCATGAATGAACCAAGATGAATTCAACCAAGTTAATTAAGACTGGATTGTATTGTGTGATTATCTAATGTATATGTCTGTTGTGTTACAAATCGATGGCTGATGGATGGTCTGTAGAGTCTAATGAAGAGGCTGATGCAACCTAAACATCTTTAGTCTTTCCTGCATGCTGCACAAGTGCATTGAAGTAGAATGTTTCGGAAGTTTCACATGTGCAACAGAAATTCTCTTAGTGTGAAATCTTCCGAAGCCAAGACCAACATCTTCCGAAGCCAAAGATGAAGTCTTCTGAAGCCTCATAGACAAAATCTTCCGAAGCTTCAAGTTCATTAAGACAGATTTCTTCCGAAGACTTTTAGTAACATGCTTTATCTGATGTACTGTTCCATAAAGCTGGACACCTTTCCCTGCAACTCTGCAAGTCACCAACTAACATGGTTTGGTGAAAGGTCTATGCTTTTGGTAACTGTACATTGAGGTCTTGTGTCTGTAACTTTCTACTTTATGTACTTTATCCTTTTTGTAATAGATAAGGATGTGAGTTATGGCATGTCATAGTCACAAGTCAAAAGGCAATCTGCCTTTTGACTCTACAATTGATTTTGTGTGTGCCTAGTCAATTGTATCTAGCTGGCTTTCAAAGTATAGCCAGTTGTAGGATGTTGTATAAGTATCTCATGTTCTTGTATCTTTCAAGTACGATTTTGTAACACTTGTAATAGAACATAGAGAAGGCAATATACTGCATTCTTGAAAACAAAACACTTGTGTTCATTGTGTTCTATCTCTTATATTACTTGTGTTCTTAGTGTCACTACATGGTTAATCCAGTTTACTGTTTGATCTAAGTTTAGTTTATCTCCTCTTTGTGTTGTTGTGTTGTAACTTATACCCTTCAACGATCCTGCATTTGGTATCAGAGCTTTCCAGGCTTTTGATATAAGATCTCACCATCTTAAGATCCCTCACACACACAAATACTAAACTTTTCAAATGGCAGCCATTTCCAAAACTGACTAGAACCATGAACAAGTCCCCACTGATCACTCTTGATGAGTTGACACCTGGTGTTTAAGAATGAAAGGTTTCATCAGGTCTCTTGATTCAAGAATGTGGGAGTCTATTGAGAATGGACCTTTCATACCCAGCACACCTTCTGCTACTGGTGCTGGTATAATCCCCAAAGATGTGGCTAACTACTCTGATGAAGATAGGAAGAGAGTAGAGATAGACAGAAAAGCCATAACAGCTCTTCAAACTACCCTTCCAAACTCTATGTACAGAGGTTTCAAGAAGTGCAAAACAGCCAAGCAGCTGTGGGATGCACTGAAACTGAGGTATGAGGGTTCTTCTGAAGCCAAGGAGAACAAGAAGGATCTCCTGAAGCAGCAGTTTGAAAACTTCACCTTCAAAATAGGTGAGACCAGGACTCAGCAGTACTTCAGGTATGTTGAGATTGTGGATAACCTTGTGGATGGAGGAGTTTCTCATGAAAACAGATACATTGTAAGGAAGTTCATGTCCTCACTTCCTAGGCAATGGACACACTACTGTGTGGTGATCAAGAGAACTGAAAATCTCAAAACTCTTACTCTGACAGAGTTATATGGGATTCTCAGTGGCTACCAGATGGAGATGAACATGCAAGGTTCATCTGGAAACTCCAACAATCAGATGGGTTTAGCCCTACATGTGGTTGAAAGGGATAGCATAGAACCCAAACATCATCTCTTATGCTACCCTAACAACTCACCCAAGGGTCCTTTCATCATCTTCTCAGAGACACCAAAGGAGAACTACACTCAAGGAAGCCCATTCCAAGAGATAAGCTCTTCTCAAGCTTTTATGTCTTCTGATGAAAGCTGTGGCAACTCTCTTTTCACTCTTGAAGACCTGGATTGTATCCATCTAGGTGATCTGGAATATATGGAAATAGTCCAGCAGATGGCTCTTCTCACTCACAAAGCCAAAAAGTTCTACAAGAGGACTGGAAGGAAGTTTCCAAGCAATACAACCAGTGGAAAGTTTGGACTAGACAAAGGCAAAGTCAAGTGTTACAACTGTAACTTGATGGGCCACTTTGCCAGAGAGTGTAAGGCACCTAGAACAAATGGTGGTCAAACACAATCCAGACCAAACTACACTGACAAAGCTCTCCATAATGAGAAGTCAAAACAGCAAGCTGCTGTTGCTGTTAAAGAAGGAGGCTTTGACTGGAGCTTTCAGGTGGAAGATGCTTCTTCAAACCAAGCACTGATGGCAGATCATGATGAAGCCAAGGTATTGGAACATCTCTATACTCCTGAATGCATTGCTAAAGTTAACAGGTACAGGTCTTACAACTTGGAACTGAGATCTGATGTTGAGTCCTTAAACATTTTAAAATCTAATTTTAGAAAGTCTGAAAATGATTATAAGATGAAAATAGAGGACTTATAGAAAACCATTTCGGTTCTAAAACACGAACACACAGATTTTAGGACTCAAATTAAAGATATCATAACCAAGTTAACTGAGTGCCAGACTGAGCTTGTGATCAGCAAAGCCAGGGCAGAAAAGGTGTTCTTGAAGAAGAGACCTTCAAGAACATGATATCCTCTTCCCTGCACAACAAAGTGTGCTATTAAAATAGACAGGGACTGGGATCAAATGAGATAGCTCCTCCACACACAATCTTGTCAGTACGATCTCCTAGGTGTGGAACTTGTGAAGATGAGCTTCCTCTCATAGATCCAATGAGTGAAGAGGATGAAGAAGAAATAGTGAAGAATTCCTCAACAAAGAGTGAAGAGGAGGATTCCAAGAAGGGCCACTATCCTTCTGAGGATAAAGTGAAGACTGTGATGACCAAGTCCATGAGAAAGAACTTGATCAGAAAGAGCAAAAGAAAGGCAAGGAAGGCTCAAGAGATCAAGGCTACTTTTGACTCTAAGTAGAAACAAATTTTTATTTCTGCAGGGTTTAAAGTGGTAGGGACTAAAGACATCAACCAAAACTCCTCTTCTAAGAGTTTTGGTTCTTGTTCAACTCATCTCAGTAGCAAGAAGAAGACTGATGTGCTGTGTACCACTGCTGCACAGCCTGGACCATCAAACTCCAAGCAAATTCCTCAGCCTAAGAGGACTGCCTCAGCATCTGCAAAGATGAAGGTGGAGAAGGGAAGTGACCAAAGACAGTCTTACTCTCAAGAAAAGGCTCTTGTGAAGAAGAAGATGAATTGTGTTATGTGTGACAGCACCACTCACATTGCCAAGGATTGTCCCTTCAATCCTAAAGGTACTATCCATATGGCCAAAACAAAGGCTTCAAAGAGTTCTAAGAAGATTCAAGCTTCGGAAGGAAAACCTTTTTCCTTCGGAAGTTCCAAATCTAACAAGAAGGGAAGTGGAAA
>JACCIX010000839.1:0-43363 GCA_025506515.1 Flaveria trinervia | reverse complement strand
TATGTGCTAGAACTATTGCTATTTAATTTTTTTGTGTATGTACTTTGGTCTCCATGTATTATGTTAAGTTTCGAGACAACTTGGTTGCACAAACCGATACTCGCATAATTTGAGTGAAATACAAGTTAATTTAAATTTTTTGATCTTGGACAATGGTTTGATTCTTATTCATTGTTCACACATTTGGTTTCATTAATAGAGTTTGATTACTGTCATTCTATAATGGTAATTTAATTTGGATTTTATTGAGTGAATTCAAACCGTTTCTCATTCTTTTGGAACATTTATCATTGCCTCGATGCTATACATGAACATGAGGATCAAGAGTTAGTATTTGATTCATTATACTGGATTTTGTACGCTAAAGTGTTTGAAGATGGTGGTTAGACGTTTTGAATGAGTTTGGTAAGGAGTGGATGGATTTTAAGGGTTGAATTGTATGGTCTCGTGTTTGGTTTAATAACGGATTTAAACTCTACGTGTATTGTTTCATTGACATTTGAAGTGTTATTTGGGTTACCCTTGAGTTAGATTTGATTAAAATAATTCAAGAGTGAGTTAAGAAAGGAAAATACATAGGAATGCATGTTGTTACGGGAAGTAAAAAAAATCTGTGCTAGAACTATTGCTATTTACTTTTTTGTGTATGTACTTTGGTCTCCATGTATTATGTTAAGTTTCGAGAAAACTTGGTTGCACAAACTTATACTAGCATAATTTGAGTGAAATACAAGTTAATTTAAATTTTTTTGATCTTGTACAATGGTTTGATTTCGTATTCATTGTTCACACATTTGGTTTCATTAATAGAGTTTGATTACCGTCGTTCTATAATGGGAATTTAATTTGGATTTTTATTGAGTGAATACAAACCGTTTCTCATTCTTTTGGAACATTTATCATTGCCTTGATGCAATACATGAAACATGAGGATGAAGAGTTAGTATTTGTATTCATTATACTGGATTTTGTACGCTAACGTGTTTGAAGATGGTGGTAGAGCGTTTTGAATGAGTTTGGTAAGGAGTGGATCGAGTTGAAGGGTGAATTGTATGGTCTCGTGTTTGGTTTAATAACGATTTATACTCTACGTGTATTGTTTCATTGACGAATTTGAAGTGTTATTTCGGTTACCCTTAAGTTTAGATTTGATTAAAATAATTCAAAGTGAGTTAAGAAAGGAAAATACATAGGAATGCACGTTGTTACGGGAAGTAAAAAAAATCTGTGCTAGAACTATTGCTATTTAATTTTTTTGTGTATGTACTTTGGTCTCCATGTATTATGTTAAGTTTCGAGACAACTTGGTTGCACAAACCTATACTCCCATAATTTGAGTGAAATACAAGTTAATTTAAATTTTTTTGATCTTGTACAATGGTTTGATTTCGTATTCATTGTTCACACATTTGGTTTAATTAATAGAGTTTGATTACCGTCGTTCTATAATGGGAATTTAATTTGGATTTTTATTGAGTGAATACAAACCGTTTCTCATTCTTTTGGAACATTTATCAGTGCCTCGATGCAATACATGAAACATGAGGATGAAGAGTTAGTATTTGAATTCATTATACCGGATTTTGTACGCTAACGTGTTTGAAGATGGTGGTAGAGCGTTTTGAATGAGTTTGGTAAGGAGTGGATCGAGTTGAAGGGTGAATTGTATGGTCTCGTGTTTGAAGAGTGAGTTAAGAAAGGAAAATACAAAGGAATGCATGTTGTTACGGGAAGTAAAAAATAATCTATGCCAGAACTATTGCTATTTACTTTTTTTGTGTATGTACTTTGGTCTCCATGTATTATGTTAAGTTTCGAGAAAACTTGGTTGCACAAACTTATACTCGCATAATTTGAGTGAAATACAAGTTAATTTAAATTTTTTTGATCTTGTACAATGGTTTGATTCCGTATTCATTGTTCACACATTTGGTTTCATTAATAGAGTTTGATTACCGTCGTTCTATAATGGGAATTTAAGTTGGATTTTTATTGAGTGAATACAAACCGTTTCTCATTCTTTTGTAACATTTATCATTGCCTTGATGCAATACATGAAACATGAGGATGAAGAGTTAGTATTTGTATTCATTATACTGGATTTTGTACGCAAAAGTGTTTGAAGATGGTGTTAGAGCGTTTTGAATGAGTTTGGTAAGGAGTGGATCGAGTTGAAGGGTGAATTGGTGTCTCGTGTTTGGTTTAATAACGATATACTCTACGTGTATTGTTTCATTGACGAATTTGAAGTGTTATTTCGGTTACCCTTAAGTTTAGATTTGATTAAAATAATTCAAAAGTGAGTTAAGAAAGGAAAATACATAGGAATGCACGTTGTTACGGGAAGTAAAAAAAATATGTGCTAGAACTATTGCTATTTAATTTTTTTGTGTATGTACTTTGGTCTCCATGTATTATGTTAAGTTTCGAGACAACTTGGTTGCACAAACCTATACTCCCATAATTTGAGTGAAATACAAGTTAATTTAAATTTTTTTGATCTTGTACAATGGTTTGATTTCGTATTCATTGTTCACACATTTGGTTTAATTAATAGAGTTTGATTACCGTCGTTCTATAATGGGAATTTAATTTGGATTTTTATTGAGTGAATACAAACTGTTTCTCATTCTTTTGGAACATTTATCATTGCCTCGATGCAATACATGAAACATGAGGATGAAGAGTTAGTATTTGTATTCATTATACTGGATTTTGTACGCTAACGTGTTTGAAGATGGTGTAGAGCGTTTTGAATGAGTTTGGTAAGGAGTGGATCGAAGTGGTTGAAGGGTTGAATTGTATGGTCTCGTGTTTGAAGGGTGAGTTAAGAAAGGAAAATACATAGGAATGCACGTTGTTACGGGAAGTAAAAAATAATCTGTGCTAGAACTATTGCTATTTACTTTTTTTGTGTATGTACTTTGGTCTCCATGTATTATGTTAAGTTTCGAGAAAACTTGGTTGCACAAACCTATACTCCCATAATTTGAGTGAAATACAAGTTAATTTAAATTTTTTTGATCTTGTACAATGGTTTGATTCCGTATTCATTGTTCACACATTTGGTTTCATTAATAGAGTTTGATTACCGTCGTTCTATAATGGGAATTTAATTTGGATTTTTATTGAGTGAATACAAACCGTTTCTCATTCTTTTGGAACATTTATCATTGCCTCGATGCAATACATGAAACATGAGGATGAAGAGTTAGTATTTGTATTCATTATACTGGATTTTGTACGCTAACGTGTTTGAAGATGGTGTTAGAGCGTTTTGAATGAGTTTGGTAAGGAGTGGATCGAGTTGAAGGGTGAATTGTATGGTCTCGTGTTTGGTTTAATAACGATTTATACTCTACGTGTATTGTTTCATTGACGAATTTGAAGTGTTATTTCGGTTACCCTTAAGTTTAGATTTGATTAAAATAATTCAAGAGTGAGTTAAGAAAGGAAATACATAGGAATACATGTTGTTACAGGAAGTAAAAAAAAATCAATGCTAGAACTATTGCTATTTAATTTTTTTGTGTATGTACTTTGGTCTCCATGTATTATGTTAAGTTTCGAGACAACTTGGTTGCACAAACCGATACTCGCATAATTTGAGTGAAATACAAGTTAATTTAAATTTTTTTGATCTTGGACAATGGTTTGATTTCTTATTCATTGTTCACACATTTGGTTTCATTAATAGAGTTTGATTACAGTCATTCTATAATGGTAATTTAATTTGGATTTTTATTGAGTGAATTCAAACCGTTTCTCATTCTTTTGGAACATTTATCATTGCCTCGATGCTATACATGAAACATGAGGATCAAGAGTTAGTATTTGGATTCATTATACTGGATTTTGTACGCTAAAGTGTTTGAAGATGGTGGTAGACCATTTTGAATGAGTTTGTTAATAAGTGGATGGATTTTAAGAGTTAATTGTATGGTCTCGTGTTTGGTTTAATAACGGTTTAAACTCTACGTGTATTGTTTCATTGACAAATTTGAAGTGTTATTTGGGTTACCCTTGAGTTTAGATTTGATTAAAATAATTCAAGAGTGAGTTAAGAAAGGAAAATACATAGGAATGCATGTTGTTACGGGAAGTAAAAAAAATCTGTGCTAGAACTATTGCTATTTAATTTTTTTGTGTATGTACTTTGGTCTCCATGTATTATGTTAAGTTTCGAGACAACTTGGTTGCACAAACCGATACTCGCATAATTTGAGTGAAATACAAGTTAATTTAAATTTTTTTGATCTTGGACAATGGTTTGATTTCTTATTCATTGTTCACACATTTGGTTTCATTAATAGAGTTTGATTACCGTCATTCTATAATGGTAATTTAATTTGGATTTTTATTGAGTGAATTCAAACCGTTTCTCATTCTTTTGGAACATTTATCATTGCCTCGATGCTATACATGAAACATGAGGATCAAGAGTTAGTATTTGGATTCATTATACTGGATTTTGTACGCTAAAGTGTTTGAAGATGGTGGTAGACCATTTTGAATGAGTTTGTTAATAAGTGGATGGATTTTAAGGGTTAATTGTATGGTCTCGTGTTTGGTTTAATAACGGTTTAAACTCTACGTGTATTGTTTCATTGACTAATTTGAAGTGTTATTTCAGTTACCCTTAAGTTTAGATTTGATTAAAATAATTCAAGAGTGAGTTAAGAAAGGAAAATACATAGGAATTCATGTTGTTACGGGAAGTAAAAAATAATCTGTGCTAGAACTATTGCTATTTACTTTTTTTGTGTATGTACTTTGGTCTCCATGTATTATGTTAAGTTTCGAGAAAACTTGGTTGCACAAACTTATACTCGCATAATTTGAGTGAAATACAAGTTAATTTAAATTTTTTTGATCTTGTACAATGGTTTGATTCCGTATTCATTGTTCACACATTTGGTTTCATTAATAGAGTTTGATTACCGTCGTTCTATAATGGGAATTTAATTTGGATTTTTATTGAGTGAATACAAACCGTTTCTCATTCTTTTGGAACATTTATCATTGCCTCGATGCAATACATGAAACATGAGGATGAAGAGTTAGTATTTGTATTCATTATACTGGATTTTGTACGCTAACGTGTATGAAGATGGTGATAGAGCGTTTTGAATGAGTTTGGTAAGGAGTGGATCGAGTTGAAGGGTGAATTGTATGGTCTCGTGTTTGGTTTAATGACGATTCATACTCTACGTGTATTGTTTCATTGACGAATTTGAAGTGTTATTTCGGTTACCCTTAAGTTTAGATTTGATTAAAATAATTCAAAAGTGAGTTAAGAAAGGAATATACATAGGAATGCACTTTGTTACGGGAAGTAAAAAAAATATGTGCTAGAACTATTGCTATTTAATTTTTTTGTGTATGTACTTTGGTCTCCATGTATTATGTTAAGTTTCGAGACAACTTGGTTGCACAAACCTATACTCCCATAATTTGAGTGAAATACAAGTTAATTTAAATTTTTTGATCTTGTACAATGGTTTGATTCCGTATTCATTGTTCACACATTTGGTTTCATTAATAGAGTTTGATTACCGTCGTTCTATAATGGGAATTTAATTTGGATTTTTATTGAGTGAATACAAACCGTTTCTCATTCTTTTGTAACATTTATCATTGCCTTGATGCAATACATGAAACATGAGGATGAAGAGTTAGTATTTGTATTCATTATACTGGATTTTGTACGCAAAAGTGTATGAAGATGGTGTTAGAGCGTTTTGAATGAGTTTGGTAAGGAGTGGATCGAGTTGAAGGGTGAATTGGATGGTCTCGTGTTTGGTTTAATAACGATTTATACTCTACGTGTATTGTTTCATTGACGAATTTGAAGTGTTATTTTGGTTACCCTTAAGTTTAGATTTGATTAAAATAATTCAAGAGTGAGTTAAGAAAGGAAAATACATAGGAATGCACGTTGTTACGGGAAGTAAAAAAAATCTGTGCTAGAACTATTGCTATTTAATTTTTTTGTGTATGTACTTTGGTCTCCATGTATTATGTTAAGTTTCGAGACAACTTGGTTGCACAAACCTATACTCCCATAATTTGAGTGAAATACAAGTTAATTTAAATTCTTTTGATCTTGGACAATGGTTTGATTTCTTATTCATTGTTCACACATTTGGTTTCATTAATAGAGTTTGATTACAGTCATTCTATAATGGTATTTTAATTTGGATTTTTATTGAGTGAATTCAAACCGTTTCTCATTCTTTTGGAACATTTATCATTGCCTCGATGCTATACATGAAACATGAGGATGAAGAGTTAGTATTTGGATTCATTATACTGGATTTTGTACGCTAAAGTGTTTGAAGATGGTGGTAGACCGTTTTGAATGAATTTGGTAATGAGTGGATGGATTTTAAGGGTAATTGTATGGTCTCGTGTTTGGTTTAATAACAGTTTAAACTCTACGTTTATTGTTTCATTGACGAATTTGAAGTGTTATTTTGGTTACCCTTGAGTTTAGATTTGATTAAAATAACTCAAGAGTGTGTTAAGGAAGGAAAATACATATGAATGCATGTTGTTACGGGAAGTAAAAAATAATCTCTGCTAGAACTATTGCTATTTAATTTTTTTGTGTATGTACTTTGGTCTCCATGTATTATGTTAAGTTTCGAGAAAACATGGTTGCACAAACCTATACTCGCATAATTTCGGTGAAATACAAGTTAATTTAAATTTTTTTTGATCTTGTACAATGGTTTGATTCCGTATTCATTGTTCACACATTTGGTTTCATTAATAGAGTTTGATTACCGTCGTTCTATAATGTGAATTTTATTTGGATTTTTATTGAGTGAAAATAAACCGTTTATCATTCTTTTGGAACATTTATCATTGCCTCGATGCAATACATGAAAACCCATTTTGTATGTGTATGTGTTTGACCCATTGGGTGTGATGTGTGTGATGCGTTTCGTGTATGTTTTCAGGCGTGTGTGTGCTTGTATGGTGTTATGGTATGCATTCCTAAGGTTTAGGATGGTTGATTTAGGCTTAAAATGGGTTTGGATGAGTTTGGAGCCTGAAAACCCTCGGCTGCAGTCGGGATGAACTGCATTGTGCATCAGTTAGGGCTAGGCGACCGACTGGAGGCCAAATGGAGGCCATACGGCCGATTAGGGTGCGATTGGGGTCCATTCGCACGATTGAATGTCCATTCGCACCATTGAATGTCCATTCGCACGATTGAATGTCCATTCGCACGTTGAATGTCCATTCGCACGATTGAAGGTCCATTCGCACGATTGAAAGGCCAGTCGCATGGAGGTCATGCGACTGAAGGTCCAGTCGCATAAGTGCTCATTCGCATTAATCCCATTCGCATGAGGTCCATCCGCATTGTCCATTCGCACGACTGGATGTTCATTCGCATAGGTGTTCATCCGCATGAGTCCATTCGCATAGTGTTCAGTCGTATGGAGGCCACGCGACTGAAGGGGGTCCATACGCCCGAATAGGGCTGTTGTACCCGAGGAAGGTGTAGATTGACTTCTGACTTTTGGGGGAAAGTGCAGATGTAAGTTTTGACGTAAAGGTTTCCATAGAGTTTGTAAGATGACGCTTGAGGCCTTAGAAAGCATGTTGGGCATGATGATGATGATGATGTTGCATGATTAGGGCTTGTTATGTATGCATGATGTTGCCCGGTATGATGATGATGAATGGGTATGATATGTTCCTTATAATGATGTATGTTATCTTTCTTGTGGCCCTATGTGTCATGTTAATGAATAAATGAAGTATTATGTAACGTAAAGTGAAAGATAATGAAAGGGGAACATAAAGTAAGAATGCATGCATTATTGAATGACGAATGAATGAAGGAAAGGCTTGCAAGCATACAATGAGGTGAGCAACGTGTGGTTGCAAAAGACTCGAATCACAGGCAATCATGGAGATTGCCAATGGGGTGAGCAACGTGTGGTTGCAAAAGACTCGGATCATAGGCATCATTAAGATGGCCAGAGAAAGGAGGTGAGCAACTCAGTTGTTGCAACAGACTCGGACAACGCGTTATTGTGAAGTTGCCATGAGGTGAGCAACCCTATGGTTGCAAGAGACTCGGAAAGCATGCTATCGTTAAAACTGGCAATTAGGGTGAGAAACTTTATGGTTGCAACAGACTCGGTTAGCGCGAAGTCGTTGGGATTGTTAATGAGGTGAGCGACCCTGTTGTCGCAACAGACTCGAAGGAACGAACGTATGAAGGAACAAAAGAATACGTATGAAAGAACGAAGTATGAATGAACGAATGAATGAATGAAGAAGATAATAATGATATTATCTATGTGTACGTACGATGTGTGATCATGTAAAAGGAACGAATGGTTTTATATGAAAGTAAAGTATGTTTTGTAATAAAACTAGAACTCACTCAACAACGCTGACTTTTTATATGTTTTCGAGTTGGCAGGTAATGTTTGCTGAGGATGGCACACCGTGAAGCTACTCAGCTCTTTTGGGATGTCATTCTTTTGATTAATGTTTTTGCATTGTAATGCGAACAAGCTATTTTGTAATGAATGTTGTATTAACTTGCAAAAGCATTTACATGGAAATGAAAGTTTGTTTTAGTTTTCCGCTACGATTTATTAAATACTAATGTAATTATACGTTTTATGTGCGATGAGAACCCAGCTGTAAGCGTCCCAGGAACGGGGCCTTACAAGTTGGTATCAGAGCCAAAGTTTAAGTGAAATAGGTAAATTTTCAACTAAACCAAATCTTAAACTGAGTATGGGACGAAAAAGGAATAGCATGCCAATCTGAGTAGCTGCGTGCCATCAGGTATTTTCGTAAAGTTAACCAGTTTTATGTGCGCATGGTATGTGTTATGTGTTGTATGTGGATTTAAATAATGATGTAGTCAAGACAGGTAATGCTTGGGGTGTGAAGAGTAAAGTAAGTGGCTAATCACAACTGGCCACTGTAATTAGGGACTTACTATACTTAACATAAACTAAGCTGTTCCTTGAATGTCTGTGTTGGTGTTTGAATCTTTCTGTGTGCGTGTGATGGCCGGAGCTAGATCTTCGAAAGCTTCTAGGGGTGGAGGTCACGGTGCTGAACCGCGACCTAAGAGAGGGAGACCCAGAGTTGAGAGGGTGGTTCATGAAGAACCAGAAACCCTCATCCGGAGGTCGCGACGAAAGCGCCAATCTGAGAGCCTCAGTAAAGGAGGTGTTGTAGAAGAAGTCCATCAGGTCATGCAGACAATCTTACCGTCTGTGGTGACTGAAGTTATTAAGGCTGTACGAGAAGGGGAAAGAAAAGAAAGAAACAGATCCTCTGGAGAACAGGAACAACCAGAGCGGAAACAGTTCTATCTGACGATGAAGAGGAAGAAGAAGAGCCTGCGCCGGAGATGGCACGAGGATGTAATTATGGGGCTTTTATGAGATGCAAGCCCCCTACTTTTGATGGAAACGGCACAGCTGCAGCTGCTCACCGGTGGGTGAGGGAAATGGAAGCTGTTCTCGATATCAGCGAGTGCCGAGAGGACCAAAAGGTGAAGTTTGCTACCCACTCTTTTGTGGATTCAGCTCTGTGCTAGTGGGAGAACATTGTCCAAGCTGAGGGTAGTAGGGCCATTGGGAAAATGAAATGGCCTGAGCTAGAAGGTTGGTGATTAAGGAATTTTGTCCTCATCGGGAAATGGACAAGGTCGAAAGGGAGTTCTTGCAACTGGAGGCGGGAACTATGACGCACCAGCAGTACACCACTAAATTCAACGAGATGGCACGTCTGGTGCCGGATCAGGTGACACCTTTGTCACGAAAGATTAAAAGATATATTCAGGGTTTGCCAGCGGATATTCGCAGGCACATGATAGCTGCTCGGCCGAGTACGTTTAGGTCGGCAGTGGATTTGGCAGGGAGATTGTACGATGAGAGAACAATGGTGGTGACTGAGGGTGGCAAGAAGAACGGTGGTGATCGAAACTGGCGGGGGAAGAGGTTTGGTCGGGGTGATGCCTCGACGGGTAATAAGAAGGCACGAGCGGATGATCGTCGTGTGGTCACATCAAGTGCGGGGTCGAAAAGGTGTGGCAAGTGTGGAAGGGACCACGACGGGGAATGTAGGTTTGGGTCAAACTTATGCTTCAAATGTGGGAAGGCGGGGCACCTGGCAAGGGACTGTCGTATAGTCCGGTGCTATAACTGTGGTGAAGAGGGTCACGTAAGTAAGGATTGTAAGAAGTTGAGGGCTGAGAGTTCTGGGATGAAGAGAACTGGAGGTGAAGGACCGAGGGCGAGCGCCAGGGCATTTACCATGACACAGGAGGAAGCTAGGACAGACCCTGATGTCGTGTCCGGTACGTTTCTGGTGAACCAAACTTTAGCTTCTGTGCTATTTGATTCTGGTGCTAGTAGGAGTTTTATTTCTGCTGCTTTCTGTGCTAAGCTGCCTGTTAGTAGTAGGCGTGTTGATGCGCCCTTTGATGTAGAAACTTCCATAGGTAAGTCTACCCGGATTTCGGAGATGATAGAAAACTGTGAGGTGGAATTAGAAGGTCACAAGTTTCCTGTTAGACCGTTCGTGATGACCTTGGGTGGTTTCGATTTGGTTCTTGGGATGGATTGGTTGGCGGATTTCGAGGCAAACATTGTGTGTCGCAAGAAGATGGTTCGGTTGACAGCGCCTGACAGAAGTTTGGTAACGGTTTATGGTGATCTGGTTACTACGATTCCGAAGGTGATCTCAATGGCGTGGCGGGAAAGTGTATGAGGCGTGGGTGTAGCGCCTACTTGGCTTATGTAAAGGATGTAGATGCACTAACACCACAACTGTCTGATGTACCTGTTGTGTGTGACTTTCCAGACGTATTCCCAGAAGATTTACCAGGGGTACCACCTGACAGAGAAATTGAATTTCAGATTGATCTGATACCGGGTGCCTAACCTGTTGCCAAGGCACCATATCGGTTAGCTCCGACGGAGATGAAAGAGTTGATGGAACAGTTGCAAGAGTTGCTTGATAAGGGGTTCATTAGACCGAGTATCTCTCCTTGGGGTGCTCCGGTCCTATTTGTAAAGAAGAAGGATGGTAGTCTGAGGATGTGCATTGACTACCGCGAACTGAATAAGTTGACGGTGAAGAACCGCTACCCCTTACCGAGGATAGATGATTTGTTCGATCAGCTTCAGGGTGCTAGTTGGTTCTCGAGGATAGATCTTCGATCTGGTTATCATCAGTTGAAGGTGAAGGAGCAAGATATCCCTAAAACAGCTTTCCGTACGCGCTATGGCCATTACGAGTTTCTTGTCATGTCCTTTGGTTTGACCAACGCGCCAGCTGCTTTTATGGATCTGATGAACCGTGTGTGTCGGCCTATGTTGGATAAATCAGTGATTGTGTTTATTGCTGATATCCTCATTTATTCAAAGAGCGAGATTGAGCATGCCGGTCATATTCGAGAGGTTCTGAAGACGTTGAGAAGGGAGAAATTGTATGCTAAATTCTCCAAGTGCGCGTTCTGGTTGCGCGAAGTTCAGTTTTGGGTCATGTGGTGAATCCTGACGGGATTATGGTTGACCGGCGAAGGTGGAGGCGGTTATGCAATGGAAGTCACCAAAGACGCCATCCGAGATCCGTAGTTTCTTGGGCTTGGCGGGCTACTATAGAAGATTCATCCAAGACTTCTCTAAGATTGCTTTTCCACTAACTAAGTTGACCCGAAAGGATGTGAAATTTGTATGGGGTCAAGCTCAAGAGAAGGCGTTCGAAGAGCTGAAAGCAAGACTGACTCAAGCTCATGTTGTGTCATTACCCGATGGAAGCGAAGATTGGTGGTTTATTCTGATGCTTCCTACTCAGGGTTGGGGTGTGTGTTAATGCAGAGAGGGAAGGTTATAGCCTATGCATCTCGACAGTTAAAGGTTCATGAGGTCAATTATCCTACTCATGACTTGGAGCTAGCAGCCGTGGTCTTTGCATTGAAAATCTGGAGGCACTATCTCTACGGGACGAAGTGCACCATATTCACCGATCATAAAAGCTTGAAGTATTTCTTCGAGCAAAAGGATCTGAACATGAGGCAGAGGAGATGGTTGGAACTTATAAAGGATTATGATTGCGAGATCCATTACCATCCGGGCAAAGCTAATGTGGTGGCGGATGCCCTTGGCCGAAAAAGAGCCCGAACCGATTCGGGTGAATGCTTATCAATTAATCATGACCTCCGATGTGATGAAACAAGTTAAGGAGTTTCAAGATGAGGCATTGAAAGAAGATCACCTTAACTCGGAAAGAATGAGAGGTCTGGTTGGGGAATTGGGTGAAAACACACTCGGTGTTAGAACTCGATTCGGCCGTGTGTGGATTCCTCGTTTTGGGGATCTACGGGAAGATAATGGATGAAGCCACAAGACTCGATACTCCATTCATCCTGGTGCCACGAAAATGTACCATGACATGAAGAAGGATTATTGGTGGCCGGGTATGAAGCGCGACGTGGTGGAGTATGTGAGTAAGTGCCTTACTTGCTTACAGGTGAAGGCAGAGCATCAAAAGCCGTATGGGAAGATACAACCTTTGGATATACCAGAATGGAATGGGAGCACATCACCATGGACTTCATTACGAAGCTGCCACGTACCCCAAAAGGGTAGGATGCCATATGGGTGATAGTTGATCGTCTGACGAAGAGCGCTCATTTCCTACCGATCCGCGAGACGTATTCATCGGAGAGGTTGGCGGATCTGTTCATCAAGGAAATTGTAGCTCGTCACGGTGTGCCGGTGTCTATTGTGTCTCATCGTGACACTCGGTTTACATCTAATTTTGGAAGAAATTCCACGACGCTATGGGGACGAGTTACATATTAGCACGGCTTATCATCCCCAGACTGATGGTCAGTCAGAAAGGACCATTCAGACACTGGAAGACATGCTTCGGGCGTGTGTGATCGATTTTGGTGGAAGTTGGGATGACCACTTACCGTTAGCTGAATCTCATACAACAACAGCTATCATGCCAGTATTGGTATGCCACCATATGAGATGCTATACAGTAGGAGATGCAGAACACCCGTTTGTTGGGGTGATATTGGTCAGAAGGAATTGGGGAGCGTGGAGGTAATCGAGGCTACGACAGAGAAGCTTGAAAAGATTAAAGCCTTCATGAAGGCAGCCAGGATAGACAGAAGTCGTATGCCGATAAGCGACGTAGGCCAATTGAGTTCCAGGTGGGTGACCGGGTTATGCTGAAGGTCTCACCTTGGAAGGGTATTATCAGATTCAGAAAGTGGGGCAAGTTGAGCCCAAGATATATAGGCCCTTTCCGAATCATTTCTCGAGTAGGGGAGGTGGCCTATAGATTGGAGTTGCCAGATGAGTTAAGTGGGATTCACTCGACATTCCATGTATCTCATCTGAGAAAGTGTATAGCTGATGAAGACATGATTGTTCCATTGGAGACATTGAAATAGATGAAAGGCTATTATGTGGAGCAACCGATGGCAATCATCGATCGTAAAGAAAAGAGGCTAAGAATAAAGTGGTTCCTCTTGTGCGTGTACAGTGGAAGCACAGGAAGGGATCCGAGTCAACGTGGGAGACTGAAGAAGAAATAGACAGCATTATCCATGTTTGTTCGACGAATAACAGGTTTCGGGGACGAAACCTATTTAAGGGGGGTGGACTTGTAACACCCGATATTTATTATTTTGAAGCCGGTGAAGAAAGAAAAGAAAATAAAGTCCAAAAGTCGAGGGACCAAACTCGCCAACGAAGAAAAGTTGGGAAATGTGGTGTATATGCAGGGAGAGGGCAGCCCACTCTCCCCACACTCATTTTCAGCTCACAAGAGAAGAATAGAGAGAAAGAGGAGAAAAAGAAAAAATTGTTGGTTCGGGTCGATTCGGGTCGCCAAAATCGTCGTGAAGCAAGCCGAATCGAAGCTCTTGTCGTTGTGCTCGTTTAGGTGAGTTCTAGGACCCCACTTTTACTTGTTTTCAAACGATTTTGGGGCTGGAATACATCTGAAAACTCTTTTTTCGCGTTTTGGGTGAAAACCCGTATGTATGCGTGTATGTATGTGTATGACGCGATTGTGACTTGATTTCTTGCTTGGTTGTGCTTGAGTGATGTTATGGTATGCATCTCTAAGGTTTAGGATGGTCGGTTTAGGCTTAAAATGGTTTAGATGAGTTTGGGGGCCGAAAACCCTCGGCTGCAGTCGGGTGAACTGCACTCTGCACCAGTTAGGGTTAGGCGACCGAATGGAGGCCATACGGCCGATTAGGGTGCGATTGGGGTCCATTCGCACCATTGGGGTTCATTCGCACGACTGGAGGGCCAGTCGCGTGGGTGTCATGCGACTGAAGGTCCATTTGCACGACTGAAGGTCCAGTCGCATAGGTGTTCATCCGCATTGTCCATTCGCACGACTGGATGTTCATTCGCATAGTGTTCATCCGTATTAGTTCAATCGCATGATGTTCAGTCGCATGGAGGCCATGCGACTGAGGGGTGTCCATACGCCCGAATAGGGCTGTTGAACCCGAGGAAGGTGTAGATTGACTTCTGACTTCGGGGGAAAGTGCAGATGTAAGTGTTGATGTAAAGGTTCCCATAAGAGTTTTTTTAAGATGACGATCGAGGTCTTAGAAAGCATGTTGGGCATGATGATGATGACGATGTTGTACGTTATGTATGTATGATGTTGCCATGTAGGATGTGATGTTGATGCATGTTAATGTTCCTTATGATGATGTATAATATCTTTCCTGTGGCTTTACTTGTTATGATGAATGAACGAAGTATTATGTAACGTAAAGTGAAGGATAAAGGAAGAGGAACATGATGAACGAATGAAACGTCTTGCACACATCGGATACGGGGTCCCCTTGGTGATTGACCCAATGTAGAACCTCTACCGCTCACCCCTAGTACTGTGGCATACGTTTAGCTGTCATCCGTTGACTTCGGCCCAGTAGCTAAGACTGACGGTTACTCCTAGTACCGCGGCATACGTTTAGCTGTCATTCGTTGACTTCGGCCCGGTAGCTACGACTAACCGGGGTGTAGCACATGGTATTGGTTCGGGATAATGTCCGATGCGCAAGTAGGTAATGAAAGAAGGAATGAACGAATGAAGGAAGATAATAATGATACTATCTATGTGTACGTATGATGTGTGATCATGTAAAAGTACGAACGGTTTTATCCGAAAGTAAAGTATGTTTTATTTATAAAACTAGAACTCACTCAGCAACGCTGACTTTGATGTGTTTCCAGTTGGCAGGTAATGATTGCTGAGGATGGCACGGGCGACTACTCAGCTCTTTTGGGATGGCATTCTTTTGATTAATGTTTTTGCATTGTAATGCGAACAAACGATTTTTGTAATGAATGTTGTATTAGTTTGGAAAAGCATTTACATGGAAATGAAAGTTTGTTTTAGTTTTCCGCTGCGATTTACTAAATACAAATGTAATTATATGTTTTATGTGCGATGAGAACCCAGCTGTAAGCGTCCCGGGAATGGGGCCTTACATGGGAGCACATCACCATGGACTTCATTACGAAGCTGCCACGTACTCCGAAAGGGTATGATGCCATATGGGTGATCGTTGATCGTCTGACGAAGAGCGCTCATTTTCTACCGATCCGCGAGACGTATTCATCTGAGAGGTTGGCTGATCTGTTCATCAAGGAAATTGTAGCTTGTCATGGTGTGCCGGTGTCTATTGTGTCTGATCGTGACACTCGGTTTACATCTAAGTTTTGGAAGAAATTCCACAACGCTATGGGGACGAGGTTACATATTAGCACGGCTTATCATCTCCAAACCGATGGTCAGTCAGAAAGAACCATTCAGACACTGGAAGACATGCTCCGGGCATGTGTGATCGATTTTGGTGGAAGTTGGGATGACCACTTACCATTAGCCGAATTCTCATACAACAACAGCTATCATGCCAGCATTGGTATGCCACCGTATGAGATGCTATACGGTAGGAGATGCAGAACACCCGTTTGTTGCGGTGATATTGGTCAGAAGGAATTGGGGAGCGTCGAGGTAATCGAGGCTACGACAGAGAAGCTTGAAAAGATTAAAGCCTTCATGAAGGCAACCAAAGATAGACAGAAGTCGTATGCCGATAAGCGACGTAGGCCAATTGAGTTCCAGGTGGGTGACCGGGTGATGTTGAAGGTCTCACCTTGGAAGGGTATTATCCGATTCAGAAAGCTAGGCAAGTTGAGCCCCAGGTATATAGGCCCTTTCCGAATCATTGCTCGAGTAGGGGAGGTGGCCTATAGGTTGGACTTGCTAGATGAGTTAAGTGGGATTCACCCAACATTCCATGTATCTTATCTGAGAAAGTGTATAGCTGATGAAGACATGATTGTTCCACTGGAGGACATTGAAATAGATGAAAGGCTCAATTATGTGGAGCAAGCAGTGGCAATCATCGATGGTAAAGAAAAGAGGCTAAGGAATAAAGTGGTTCCTCTTGTGCGTGTACAGTGGAAGCACAGGAAGGGATCCGAGTCAACGTGGGAGACTGAGGAAGAAATGAGACAGCATTATCCACGTTTGTTCGACGAATAACAGGTTTCGGGGACGAACCTATTTAAGGGGGGTGACTTGTAACACCCGAATATTTATTATTTTGAAGCCGGTGAAAAAAGAAAAGAAAATAAGTCCAAAAGTCGAGGGACCAAACTCGCCAACGAAGAAAAGTTGGGAAATGTGGTGATATTAGTAGGGAGAGGGCAGCCCACTCTCCCCACACCCCCACATTTCAGCTTCATAAAGAGAAGAAGAGAGAGAAGAAGAGAAAAGAGGAAAAGTTGGTTCGAGTTGGTTCGAGTTGTTCGGTCGCCAAAATTGTCGTGAAGCAAGCCAAATCGAAGCTCTTTTCGTTGTGCTCGTTTAGGTGAGTTCTAGAACCCCACTTTTACTTGTTTTCAAATGATTTTGGGGTGGAAAGCATAAAAAAACCGTTTTTTGTATGTGTATGTGTTTGACCCATTTGGGTGTGATGTGTGTGAGCGTTTCGTGATGTTTTCCCGGGCGTGTGTGTACTTGTATGGTGTTATGGTATGCATTCCTAAGGTTTAGGATGGTCGATTTAGGCTTAAAATGGTTTGGATGAGTTTGGAGGCCGAAAACCCTCGGCTGCAGTCGGATGAACTGCATTCTGCATCAGTTAGGGCTAGGCGACCGACTAGAGGCCGAATGGAGGCCATACGGCTGATTAGGGTGCGATTGGGGTCCATTCGCACTATTGAAATGTCCATGCGCACCATGATGTCCATTCGCACGATTGATTTCTTCGCATGATTGAATGTCCATTCGCACGATTGAAGGTCCATTCGCACGATTGAAAGGCCAGTCGCATGGAGGTCATGCGACTGAAGTTCTAGTCGCATAAGTGCTCATTCGCATTAATCCCATTCGCATGAGGTCCATCCGCATTGTTCCATTCGCACGATGATGTTCATTTCTAGGTGTTTCATCCGCTTGAGTCCATCGCATAGTGTTCAGTCGCATGGAGGCCACGCGACTGAAGGGGGTCCATACGCCCCAATAGGGCTGTTGTAACCGAGGAAGGTGTAGATTGACTTCTGACTTTTGGGGAAATGCAGATGTAAGTTTTGACGTAAAGGTTCCATAGAGTTTGTAAGATAAGCTTGAGGCCTTAGAAAGCATGTTGGGCATGATGATGATGACGATGTTGCATGATTATGGCTTGTTATGTATGCATGATTTGCCCGTATGATGATGATGAATGTGTATGATATGTTCCTTATAATGAGTATGTTTCTTTCTTGTGGCCCTATGTGTCATGTAAATAATAATGAAGTATTAATGTAACGTAAAGTGAAAGATATGACAGGGGTGAACATAAGTATTAATGCATGCATTATTGAATGATGATGAATGAAGGAAATTCGCTTGCAAGCATACATTGAGGTGAGCAACGTGTGGTTTGCAAATCCTCGGATCACAGGCAATCATGGAGATTGCCAATGTGTGTTGCACGTGTGGTTGCAAAAGACTCGGATCAGGCATCATTAAGATGGCCAGAGAAGGGGTGAGCACTCACTTGTTGCAACAGACTCGGACAACGCGTTATTGTGAAGTCATGAGGTGAGCAACCCTCTGGTTGCAATAGACTCGGAAAGCATGCATCGTTAAAACTGGCAATTGGGGTGAGCAACTTTATGGTGCAACAGACTCGGTTTAGCAACGAATTCGTTGGGATTGTTTGAGGTGAGCGACCCTGTTGTCGCAACAGATTCGAAGGAACGAACGTATGAAGGAACAAAAGATACGTATGAAAGAACGAGATTGAATGACGATGAATGAATGAAGAAGATAAATGATTTATCTATGTGTACGTACATGTGTGATCATGTAAAAGTAACGATTGTTTTATCCGAAAGTAAAGTATTTTTTTATAAAACTAGAACTCACTCAGCAGCTGACTTTTTACATTTTTCCAGTTGGCAGGTAATGTTTGCTGAGGATGGCACACCGTGAAGCTACTCAGCTCTTTTGGGATTGCATTCTTTGATTATTTTTTTGCATTGTAATGCGAACAAGCTATTTTGTAATGATGTGTATTAACTTGCAAAAGCATTTACATGAAATGAAAGTTTGTTTTAGTTTTCCGCTGCGATTTATTAAATACTAATGTAATTTAAGTTAATGTGCGATGAGAACCCAGCTGTAAGCGCCCGGGAACGGGGCCTTACTATTTAATTTTTTTGTGTATGTACTTTGGTCTCCATGTATTATGTAAGTTTCGAGACAACTTGGTTGCACAAACCTATACTCCCATAATTTGAGTGAAATACAAGTTAATTAAAATTTTTGATCTTGTACATGGTTTGATTCTATTCATTGTTCACACATTGGTTTCATTAATAGAGTTTGATTATAGTCGTTCTATAATGGGAATTTAATTTGGATTTTTATTGAGTGAATACAAACCGTTTCTCATTCTTTTGGAACATTTATCATTGCCTCGATGCAATACATGAAACATGAGGATGAAGAGTTAGTATTTGTATTCATTATACTGGATTTTGTACGCTAAAGTGTTTGAAGATGGTCGTAGAGCGTTTTGAATGAGTTTGTTAGTAGTGGATGGATTTTAAGGGTGAATTGTATGGTCTCGTGTTTGGTTTAATAACGATTTAAAACTCTACGTGTATTGTTTCATTGACGAATTTGAAGTGTTATTTCGGTTACCCTTAAGTTTAGATTTGATTAAAATAATTCAAGAGTGAGTTAAGAAAGGAAAATACATAGGAATGCACGGTGTTACGGGAAGTACAAAAAATCTGTGCTAGAACTATTGCTATTTAATTTTTTTGTGTATGTACTTTGGTCTCCATGTATTATGTTAAGTTTCGAGAAAACTTGGTTGCACAAACCTATACTCCCATAATTGAGTGAAATACAAGTTATTTAAATTTTTTTGATCTTGTACAATGGTTTGATTCCGTATTCATTGTTCACACATTTGGTTTCATTAATAGAGTTTGATTACCGTCGTTCTATAATGGGAATTTAATTTGGATTTTTATTGAGTGAATACAAACCGTTTCTCATTCTTTTGGAACATTTATCATTGGCTCGATGCAATACATGAATCATGAGGATGAAGAGTTAGTATTTGTATTCATTATACTGGATTTTGTACGCTAACGTGTTTGAAGATGGTGGTAGAGCGTTTTGAATGAGTTTGGTAAGGAGTGGATGGAGTTGAAGGGTGAATTGTATGGTCTGGTGTTTGTTTTAATAACGATTTATACTCTACGTGTATTGTTTCATTGACGAATTTGAAGTGTTATTTCCATTACCCTTAAGTTTAGATTTGATTAAAATAATTCAAGAGTGAGTTAAGAAGGAAAATACATAGGAATGCACGTTGTTAGGAAGTAAAAAAACTGTGCTAGAACTATTGCTATTTAATTTTTTTGTGTATGTACTTTGGTCTCCATGTATTATGTTAAGTTTCGAGACAACTTGGTTGCACAAACTATACTCCCATATTTGAGTGAAATACAGTTAATTAAAATTTTTTGATCTTGTACAATGTTTGATTCCGTATTCATTGTTCACACATTTGGTTTCATTAATAGAGTTTGATTACCGTCGTTCTATAATGGGAATTTAATTTGGATTTTTATTGAGTGAATACAAACTGTTTCTCATTCTTTTGGAACATTTATCATTGCCTCGATGCAATACATGAAACATGAGGATGAAGAGTTAGTATTTGTATTCATTATACTGGATTTTGTACGCTAACGTGTTTGAAGATGGTGTTAGAGCGTTTTGAATGAGTTTGGTAAGGAGTGGATCGAGTTGAAGGGTGAAATGTATGGTCTCGTGTTTGGTTTAATAACGATTTATACTCTACGTGTATTGTTTCATTGATGAATTTGAAGTGTTATTTCGGTTACCCTTAAGTTTAGATTTGATTAAAATAATTCAAGAGTGAGTTAAGAAAGGAAAATACATAGGAATGCACGTTGTTACGGGAAGTAAAAAAAATCTGTGCTAGAACTATTGCTATTTAGTTTTTTGTGTATGTACTTTGGTCTCCATGTATTATGTTAAGTTTCGAGAAAACTTGGTTGCACAAACCTATACTCCCATAATTTGAGTGAAATACAAGTTAATTAAAATTTTTTTGATCTTCTACAATGGTTTGATTCCGTATTCATTGTTCACACATTTGGTTTCATTAATAGAGTTTGATTACCGTCGTTCTATAATGGGAATTTAATTTGGATTTTTATTGAGTGAATACAAACCGTTTCTCATTCTTTTGGAACATTTATCATTGCCTCGATGCAATACATGAAACATGAGGATGAAGAGTTAGTATTTGTATTCATTATACTGGATTTTGTACGCTAACGTGTTTGAAGATGGTGTTAGAGCGTTTTGAATGAGTTTGGTAAGGAGTGGATCGAGTTGAAGGGTGAATTGTATGGTCTCGTGTTTGGTTTAATAACGATTTATACTCTACGTGTATTGTTTCATTGACGAATTTGAAGTGTTATTTCGGTTACCCTTAAGTTTAGATTTGATTAAAATAATTCAAGAGTGAGTTAAGAAAGGAAAATACATAGGAATGCACGTTGTTACGGGAAGTAAAAAAAATCTGTGCTAGAACTATTGCTATTTAGTTTTTTGTGTATGTACTTTGGTCTCCATGTATTATGTTAAGTTTCGAGAAAACTTGGTTGCACAAACCTATACTCCCATAATTTGAGTGAAATACAAGTTAATTTAAATTTTTTTGATCTTCTACAATGGTTTGATTCCGTATTCATTGTTCACACATTTGGTTTCATTAATAGAGTTTGATTACCGTCGTTCTATAATGGGAATTTAATTTGGATTTTTATTGAGTGAATACAAACCGTTTCTCATTCTTTTGGAACATTTATCATTGCCTCGATGCAATACATGAACATGAGGATGAAGAGTTAGTATTTATTAATTATACTGGATTTTGTTGCTAACGTGTTTGAAGATGGTGTTAGAGCGTTTTGAATGAGTTTGGTAAGAGTGGATCGAGTTGAAGGTTAAATGTATGGTCTCGTGTTTGGTTTATAACGATTTATACTCTACGTGTATTGTTTCATTGACGAATTTGAAGTGTTATTCGGTTACCCTTAAGTTTAGATTTGATTAAAATAATTCGAGTGAGTTAAGAAAGAAAATACATAGGAATGCACGTTGTTACGGGAGTAAAAAAAAATCTGTGCTAGAACTATTGCTATTTAGTTTTTTGTGTATATTTTGGTCTCCATGTATTATGTTAAGTTTCGAGAAAACTTGTTGCACAAACCTATACTCCCATAATTTGAGTGAAATACAAGTTAATTTAAATTTTTTTGATCTTGTACAATGGTTTGATTCCGTATTCATTGTTCACACATTTGGTTTCATTAATAGAGTTTGATTACCGTCGTTCTATAATGGGAATTTAATTGGATTTTTATTGAGTGAATACAACCGTTTCTCATTCTTTTGGAACATTTATCATTGCCTCGATGCAATACATGAAACATGAGGATGAAGAGTTAGTATTTGTATTCATTATACTGGATATTGTATGCTAACGTGTTTGAAGATGGTGGTAGACCGTTTTGAATGAGTTTGTTAAGGAGTGGATGGAGTTGAAGGGTGAATTGTATGGTCTCGTGTCTGGTTTAATAACGATTTATACTCTACGTGTATTGTTTCATTGACGAATTTGAAGTGTTATTTCGGTTACCTTAGTTTAGATTTGATTAAAATAATTCAAGAGTGATTTAAGAAAGGAAAATACATAGGAATGCACGTTGTTACGGGAAGTAAAAAAATCTGTGCTAGAACTATTGCTATTTAATTTTTTTGTGTATGTACCTTGGTCTCCATGTATTATGTTAAGTTTCGAGACAACTTGGTTGCACAAACCTATACTCCCATAATTTGAGTGAAATACAAGTTAATTTAAATTTTTTTGATCTTGTACAATGGTTTGATTCCGTATTCATTGTTCACACATTTGGTTTCATTATAGAGTTTGATTACCGTCGTTCTATAATGGGAATTTAATTTGGAATTTTATTGAGTGAATACAAACTGTTTCTCATTCTTTTGGAACATTTATCATTGCCTCGATGCAATACATGAAACATGAGGATGAATGTTAGTATTTGTATTCATTATACTAGATTTTGTACGCTAACGTGTTTGAAGATGGGTTAGAGCGTTTTGAATAAGTTTGGTAAGGAGTGGATCGAGTTGAAGGGTGAATTGTATGGTCTCGTGTTTGGTTTAATAACGATACGTCTACGTGTATTGTTTCATTGACGAATTTGAAGTGTTATTTCGGTTACCCTTAAGTTTAGATTTGATTAAAATAATTCAAGAGTGAGTTAAAGATGGAAAATACATAGGAATGCACGTGTTACGGGAAGTACAAAAAATCTGTGCTAGAACTATTACTATTTAATTTTTTTGTGTATGTACTTTGGTCTCCATGTATTATGTTAAGTTTCGAGCAACGGGTTGAACAAACCTATCCTCCCATAATTTGAGGAAATACAAGTTAATTTAAATTTTTTTGATCTGGTACTGTGGTTTGATTCCGTATTCATTGTTCACACATTTGGTTTCATTAATAGAGTTTGATTACCGTCGTTCTATAATGGGAATTAATTTGGATTTTTATTGAGTGAATACAAACCGTTTCTCATTCTTTTGGAACATTTATCATTGGCTCGATGCAATACATGAATCATGAGGATGAAGAGTTAGTATTGTATTCATTATACTGGATTTTGTACGCTAACGTGTTTGAAGATGGTGGTAGAGTGTTTTGCATGAGTTTGGTAAGGAGTGGATCGAGTTGAAGGGTGAATTGTATGGTCTCGTGTTTGGTTAAATAACGACTTATACTCTACGTGTATGTTTCATTGACGATTTGAGGTGTTATTTTGGTTACCCTTAAGTTTAGATTTGATTAAATATTCAAGAGTGAGTTAAGAAAGGAAAATACATAGGAATGCATGTTGTTACGGGAAGTAAAAAAAATCTATGCTAGAACTATTGCTATTTAGTTTTTTGTGTATTACGTTGGTCTCCATGTATTAGTTAAGTTTCGAGAAAACTTGTTGCACAAACCTATACTCCCATATTTGAGTGAAATACAAGTTAATTAAAATTTTTTTGATCTTCTACAATGGTTTGATTCCGTATTCATTGTTCACAATTGGTTTCATTAATAGAGTTTGATTACCGTTGTTCTATATGGGATTTAATTCGGATTTTTATTGATGAATAAAAACCGTTTCTCATTCTTTGGAACATTTATCATTGCCTCGATGCAATACATGAAACATGAGGATGAAGAGTTAGTATTTGTATTCATTATACAGATTTTGTACGCTAACGTTTTTGAAGATGGTGTTAGAGCATTTTGAATGAGTTTGTAAGGAGTGGATCGAGTTGAAGGGGAATTGTCAGGTCCGTGTTTGGTTTAATAACGATTTATACTCTACGTGTATTGTTTCATTGACGAATTTGAAGTGTTATTCCGGGTTACCCTTAAGTTTAGAATTTGATTAAAATAATTCAAAACTGAGTTAAGAAAGGAAATACATAGGAATGCACGTTGTTACGGGAAGTAAAAAAAATCTGTGCTAGAACTATTGCTATTTAACTTTTTTGTGTATGTACTTGGTCTCCATGTAATATGTTAAGTTTCGAAACAACTTGGTGCACAAACTTATACTCCCATAATTTGAGTGAAATACAGGTAATTTAAATTTTTTTGATCTTGTACAATGGTTTGATTCCGTATTCATTGTTCACACATTTGGTTTCATTAATAAGTTGATTACCGTCGTTCTATAATGGAATTTAATTTGGATTTTTATTGAGTGAATACAAACCGTTTCTCATTCTTCTTTTGAACATTTATCATTGCCTCGATGCAAGACATGAAACATGAGGATGAAAGATAGTAATTGTATTCACTATACTGGATTTTGTACGCTAACGTGTTTGAAGATGGTGGTAGAGGTTTTTGAATGAGTTTGGTAAGGAGTGGATCGAGTTGAAGGGTGAATTGTATGGTCTCGTGTTGGTTAATACTTTTATACTCTACGTGTATTGTTTCATTGACAGAAAGAAGTGTTATTTCGGTTACCCTTAAGTTTAGATTTGATTAAAATAATTCAAGAGTGATTGAAAGGAAAACATAGGAATGCACGTCGTTACGGGAAGTAAAAAAAATCTGTGCTAGAACTATTGCTATTTAATTTTTTTGTGTATGTACTTTGGTCTCCATGTATTATGTTAAGTTTCGAGACAACTTGTTGCACAAACCTATACGCCCATAATTTGAGTGAAATACAAGTTAATTTAAATTTTTTTGATCTTGTACCAATGGTTTGATTCCGTATTCATTGTTCACACATTTGGTTTCATTAATAGAGTTTGATTACCGTCATTCTATATGGGAATTAATTTGGATTTTTATTGAGTGAATACACACTGTTTCTCATTCTTTTGGAACATTTATCATTGCCTCGATGCAATACATGAAACATGAGGATGAAGAGTTAGTATTTGTATTCATTATACTGGATTTTGTACGCTAACGTGTTTGAAGATGGTGTTAGAGCGTTTTGAATGAGTTTGTTAGGAGTGGATCGATTGAAGGGTGAAATGTATGGTCTCGTGTTTGTTTAATAACGATTTATACTCTACGTGTATTGTTTCATTGACGAATTTGATGTTATTCGGTTAACCTTAAGTTTAGATTTGATTAAAATAATTCAAGAGTGAGTTAAGAAAGGAAAATAAATAGGAATGCACGGTGTTACGGGAAGTACAAAAAATCTGTGCTAGAATTATTGCTATTTAATTTTTTTGTGTATGTACTTTGGTCTCCATGTATTATGTTAAGTTTCGAGACAACTTGGTTGAACAAACCTATACTCCCATAATTTGAGTGAAATACAAGTTAATTTAAATTTTTTTGATCTTCTACAATGGTTTGATTCCGTATTCATTGTTCACACATTTGGTTTCATTAATAGAGTTTGATTACCGTCGTTCTATAATGGGAATTTAATTTGGATTTTTATTGAGTGAATACAAACCGTTTCTCATTCTTTTGGAACATTTATCATTGGCTCGATGCAATACATGAATCATGAGGATGAAGAGTTAGTATTTGTATTCATTATACTGGATTTTGTACGCTAACGTGTTTGAAGATGGTGGTAGAGCGTTTTGAATGAGTTTGGTAAGGAGTGGATCGAGTTGAAGGGTGAATTGTATGGTCTCGTGTTTGGTTTAATAACGACTTATACTCTACGTGTATTGTTTCATTGACGAATTTGAAGTGTTATTTCGGTTACCCTTTTAGATTTGATTAAAATAATTCAGAGTGAGTTAAGAAAGAAAATACATAGGAATGCACGTTGTTACGGGAAGTAAAAAAAATCTGTGCTAGAACTATTGCTATTTAATTTTTTTGTGTATGTACTTTGGTCTCCATGTATTATGTTAATTTTCGAGACAACTTGTTTGCACAACCTATACTCGCATAATTTAGTGAAATACAAGTTAATTTAAATTTTTTTGATCTTGTACATGGTTTGATTCCGTATTCATTGTTCACACATTGGTTTCATTAATAGAGTTTGATTACCGTCGTTCTATAATGGGAATTTAATTTGGATTTTTATTGAGTGAATACAAACTATTTCTCATTCTTTTATAACATTTATCATTGCCGATGCAATACATGAAACATGAGGATGAAGAGTTAGTATTTGTATTCATATACTGGATTTTGTACGCTAACGGTGTTTGAAGATGGTGTTAAGCGTTTTGAATGAGTTTGGTAAGGAGTGGATCGAGTTGAAGGGTGAAATGTATGGTCTCGTGTTTGGTTTATAACGATTTATACTCTACGTGTATTGTTTCATTGACGAATTTGAAGTGTTATTTCGGTTACCCTTAAGTTTAGATTTGATTAAAATATTCAAAAGTGAGTTAGAAGGAAATACATAGGAATGCACGGTGTTACGGGAAGTACAAAAATTTGTGCTAGAACTATTGCTATTAAGTTTTTTTGTATGTACTTTGGTCTCCATGTATTATGTTAAGTTTCGAGACAACTTGGTTGAACGAACCTATACTCCCATAATTTGAGTGAAATACAAGTTATTTAAATTTTTTTGATCTTGTACAAGGTTTGATTCCGTATTCATTGTTCACACATTTGGTTTAATTAATAGAGTTTGATTACCGTCGTTCTATAATGGGAATTTATTTGGATTTTTATTGAGTGAATACAAACCGTTTCTCATTCTTTTGGAACATTTATCATTGCTCGATGCAATACATGAATCATGAGGATGAAGAGTTAGTATTTGTATTCATTATACTGGATATTGTACGCTACCGTGTTTGAAGATGGTTGGTAGAGCGTTTTGAATGAGTTTGGTAAGGAGTGGATCGAGTTGAAGGGTGAATTGTATGGTCTCGTGTTTGGTTTAATAACGATTTATACTCTACGTGTATTGTTTCATTGACGAATTTGAAGTGTTATTTCGGTAACCTTAAGTTTAGATTTGATTAAATAATTCAAGAGTGAGTTAAGAAAGGAAAATACATAGAATGCACGTTGTTAAGGGAAGTAAAAAAAATCTGTACTAGAACTATTGCTATTTAGTTTTTTGTGTATGTACTTTGGTCTCCATGTATTATGTTAAGTTTCGAAAAACTTGGTTGCACAACCTATACTCCCATAATTTGAGTGAAATACAATTTAATTAATTTTTTTTTTGATCTTGTACAATGGTTTGCTTCTGTATTCATTGTTCCACATTTGGTTTCATTAATAGAGTTTGATTACCGTCGTTCTATAATGGGAATTTATTTGGATTTTTATTGAGTGAATACAAACTGTTTCTCATTCTTTTGGAACATTTATCATTGCCTCGATGCAATACAAACCTGAGGATGAAGTTTTAGTATTTGTATTCATTATACTGGATTTTGTACGCTAACGTGTTTGAAGATGGTGTTAAAGCGTTTTGAATGAGTTTGGTAAGGAGTGGATCGGTTGAAGGTGAAATGTATGGTCTCGTGTTTGGTTTAATAACGATTTATACTCTACGTGTATTGTTTCATTGACGAATTTGAAGGGTTATTTCGTTACCCTTAAGTTTAAGAAAGAGGCTAAGAATAAAGTGGTTCCTCTTGTGCGTGTACAGTGGAAGCACAGGAAGGATCCGAGTCAACGTGGGAGACTGAAAAAGAAATGAGACAGCATTATCCCGTTTGTTCGACGAATAACAGGTTTCGAGACGAAACCTATTTAAGGGGGTGGACTTGTAACCCCGGATATTTTATTATTTGAAGCCGGTGAAGAAAGAAAAGAAAATAAAGTCCAAAAGTCGAGGACCAACTCGCCGACGAAGAAGTTTGGAAAGGTGGTGATATATGTAGGGAGAGGGCAGCCCACTCTCCCCACACTCACATTTCAGCTCACAAAGAGAAGAATAGAGAGAAAGAGGAGAAAAGAGGAAAAGTGTTGGTTCGGGTCGATTCGGGTCCGCCAAAGTCGTCGTGAAGCAAGCCGAATCAAAGCTCTTGTCATTGTGCTCGTTTAGTTGAGTTCTAGGACCCCTCTTTTACTTGTTTTCAAATGATTTGGGGCTGGAAAACATCTGAAATCGAGTTTTTCGTATGTGTGTAAGTTGACCCTTGTGTATCTGTATGCTTATGTATGACACGATTGTGACTTGATTTCTTGCTTGGTTGTGCTTGATTGTTTATGGTATGCATCTCTAGGTTTAGGATGGTCGATTTAGGCTTAAAATAGGTTTAGATGAGTTTTGGGGGCCGAAAACCCTCGGCTGCAGTCGGGTTGAACTGCACTCTGCACCAGTTAGGGTTAGGCGACCGACTGGAGGCCGAATGGAGGCCATACGGCCGATTAGGGTGCGATTGGGGTCCATTCGCACGATTGGGGTTCATTCGCACGACTGGAGGGCCAGTCGCATGGGGGTCATGCGACTGAGGGTCCTTCGCACGACTGGATGTTCATTCGCATAGGTGTTCATCCGTATTAGTTCAATCGCATGATGTTCAGTCGCATGGAGGCAATGCGACTGAAGGGCGTCCATACGCCCGAATAGGGCTGTTGAACCCGAGGAAGGTGTGATTGACTTCTGACTTTCGGGGGAATGTGCATATGTAATTGTTGATGTAAGGTTCCCATAAGAGTCTTTAAGATGACGATCGAGGTCTTAGAGGCATGTTGGGCATGATGAGGGTGAGGATGTTGTACGTTAGGTATGTATGATGTTGCCATATGATGTGATGTTGATGCATGTTTATGTTCCTTAATGTGATGCATAATATCTTCCTGTGGCTTTACTTGTTATGATGAATGAACGAAGTATTATGTAACGTAAAGTGAAAGATAAAGAAGAGGAACATGATAATGAATGCATGTGTTAAGAACGAATGAAACGTCTTGCACACATCGGATACGGGGTCCCTCTTGGTGATTTACCCCAAATGTAGAACCTCTACCGCTCACCCCTAGTACTGTGGCATACGTTTAGCTCATTCGTTGACTTCGGCCCAGTAGCTAAGACTGACGTTTACTCCTAGTACCGCGGCATACGTTTAGCTGTCATTCGTTGACTTCGGCCGGTAGCTACGACTAACCGGGGTGTAGCACATGGTATTGGTTCGGGATGATGTCCGATGCGCAAGCAAGGTAATGAAAGAAGGAATGAACGAATGAGGAAGTAATAAGATATTATCTATGTGTACGTATGATTGTGATCATGTAAAAGTACGAACGGTTTTATATGAAAGTAAAGTATGTTTATTTTATAAAACTAGAACTCACTCAGTAACGCTGACTTTGATGTTTTTCCAGTTGGCAGGTAATGATTGCTGAGATGGCACGGGCGACTACTCAGCTCTTTTGGATGGCATTCTTTTGATTAATGTTTTTGCATTGTAATGCAAACAAACTATTTTTTTTGTAATGAATGTTGTATTAGTTTGCAAAAGCATTTACAAGGAATGAAAGTATGTTTTAGTTTTCCGCTGCGATTTATTAAATACTAATGTAATTATATTTTTATATGCGATGAGAAGCCAGCTGTAAGCGTCCCGGGAACGGGGCCTTACAAGTTGGTATCACCAAAGTCTAAGTGAATTGGTTAATTTTCAAAATAAACCTGATCTTAAACTGAGAATGGGACGGAAAGGGAATGGGATGCCAAACTAGTAGTTGCGTGCCATCAGTATTTTCATAAAGTTAACCGTTTTATGTGCGCATGGTATGTGTTATGTGTTTTATGTAGGTTTAATACTGATGTAGTCAGGATAGGTAATACTTGGGGTATGAAGAGTAAAGTAAGTGGCTAATCACAACTGGCCACTGTAATTAGCTTACTATACTTGACATAAACTGAGTATTTCCTTGATGACTGTGTTGGTGTTTGAATCTTTCAGTGTGCGTGTGATGGCTGGAGGTAGATCTTCGAAAGCTTCTAGGGTGGTCACGGTGCTGAACCGCGACCCAAGAGAGGGAGACCCGAGTTGAGAGGTGGTTCATGAAGAACCAGAGACCCCTCATCCGGAGGGTGGCGACGAAAGCGCCAATCTAAGAGCCTCAGTAAAGAGGCTGTTGTAGAAGAAGTCCATCAGGTCATGCAGACAATCTTACCGTCCTGTGGTGACTGAAGTTATTAAGGCTGTACGAGAAGGGAAAGAAAAGAGAGAAACAGATCCTCTGGGGAATGGGAACAACCATAGCCGGAAACGGTTCTATAGATGATGATGATGAGGAGGAAGAGCCTGTGCATGAAACGGCACGAGGATGTAATTATGGGGCTTTTATGAGATGCAAGCCCCCTACTTTTGATGGAAACGGCACCGCTGCAGCTGCTCACTCGTGGGTGAGGGAAATGGAAGTTGTTCTCGATATCAGCGAGTGCCGAGAGGATCAAAAGGTGAAGTATGCTACCCACTCTTTTGTGGATTCAGCTCTGTGTTGGTGGGATAACATTGTCCAAGCAGAGGGTAATCGGGCGATCGGGAGAATGAATGACCCGAGTTGAAGAAGATGGTGATTGAGGAGTTCTGTCCTCACAGGGAAATGGATAAGTTGAAAGGGAGTTTTTACAGTTGGAGGCTGGACCATGACACACACCAGCAGTATACCACCAAGTTTAATGAAATGGCACGGCTTGTGCCTGATCAGTGTGACACTCTGTCTCGGAAATCAGGAGGTACATTCAGGTTTTACCGTGGATGTTCGCCGGCATATGATCCCGCCCCGCCAAGCACGTTTAGGTCGGTGGTTGATTTGGCAGGGAGGCTGTATGATGAGCGGGAGGTGGTGGTGACTGAATCAAGTAAGAAGGTGGTGTGATCGGAACTGGAATGGGAAACGGTTTGGTCGGGGTGATGCCCCGATGGGTAACAAAAAGGCACGGGTGGTCACATCAAGTGCGGGGTAGAAAAGGGTGGCAAGTGTGGAAGGAGCACAGCGGGGAATGTAGGTTTGGGTCAAACTTGTGCTTCAAGTGTGGGAAGACAGGGCATATGGCGAAGGATTGCATGTCGAGCAAATGTTTAAACTGTGGGGAAATTGGTCATATGAGCAGAGATTTTAAGAAGTCGAGGACTGAGGGTTCAGGGGTGAAGAAGACGGGAAGTGATGGACCGAGGCGAGCGCCAGGGCGTTCACCATGACACAGGAGGAGGCTAGGACGGACCCTGACGTTGTGTCCGGTACGTTTCTAGTGAACCAGACTTTAGCTTCTGTGTTATTTGATTCGGGTGCTAGTAAGAGTTTTATTTCTGCTTCTTTCTCTGTGCTAAGCTGCCTGTTAGTAGTAGACGTGTTGATGGCCCTTTGATGTAGAAACTTCCATAGGTAAGTCTACTAGATTTCTGAGACGATAGAGAATTGTGATGTGGAACTTGAGGGTCACAAGTTTCCTGTTAGACCGTTTGTGATGACCTTGGGTGTTTTCGATTTGGTTCTTGGGATGGATTGGTTGGCGGATTTCGAGGCAAACATTGTGTGTCGCAAGCAGATGGTTCGGTTGACAGCGCCTGACGGAAGTTTGGTAACGGTTTATGGTGCTCGGTTACTACGATTCCGAAGGTGATCTCAATGGCGGTGGCGGGAAAGTGTATGAGGCGTGGATGTAGCGCCTACTTGGCTTATGTAAAGGATGTGGATACACCAACACCACAACTAGCTGATGTACCAGTTTGTGTGACTTTCCAGACGTGTTCCCAGAAGACTTATTAGGAGTGTCACCTGACAGAGAGATTGAATTTCAGATTGACCTGATACCGGGTGCCCAACCTGTTGCCAAGGCACCATGTCGGTTGGCTCCAACCGAGATGAAGAGTTGATGGAGCAGTTGCGAGAGCTGCTTGATAAGGGGTTCATTAGACCGAGTATCTCTCCTTGGGGTGCTCCGGTCCTATTTGTAAAGAGGAAGGATGGTAGTATGAGGATGTGCATTGACTACCGCGAACTGAACAAGTTGACAGTGAAGAACCGCTACCCCTTACCGAGGATAGATGATCTGTTCGATCAGCTTCAGGGTGCCAGTTGGTTTTCAAAGATAATCTTCGGTCTGGCTATCATCAGTTGAAGGTGAAGGAACAAGATATCCCTAAAAGAGCTTTCCGCACACGCTATGGTCATTATGAGTTTCTTGTCATGTCTTTTGGTTTGACCAATGCGCCAGCTGCTTTTATGGATCTGATGATCCGTTGTGTTCGGCCTATGTTGGATAAATCAGTGATTGTGTTTATTGATGATATCCTGATTTATTCGAAGAGCGAGATTGAGCATGCCGGTCACATTCGAGAGGTTCTAGAGACGTTGAGAAGGAGAAATTGTATGCTAAATTCTCCAAGTGTGCATTTTGGTTGCGCGAAGTTCAGTTTTTTTTGGGTCATGTGGTGAATCCTGACGGATTATGGTTGACCCGCGAAGGTGGAGGCGGTTATGCAATGGAAGTCACCAAGACGCCATCCGAGATCCGTAGTTTCTTGGGCTTGGCGGCTACTATAGAAGATTCATCCAAGACTTCTCTAAGATTGCTTCTCCACTAACTAAGTTGACCCGAAAGGATGTGAAATTGTATGGGGTCAAGCTCAAGAGAAGGCGTTCGAAAGCTGAAAGCAAGACTGACTCAAGCTCCTGTTCTGTCGTTACCCGATGGAAGCGAAGATTTGGTGGTTTATTCTCATGCTTCCTACTCAGGGTGGGGTGTGTGTTAATGCAGAGAGGGAAGGTTATAGCCTATGCATCTCGACAGTTAAAGGTTCATGAGGTTATTATCCTACTCATGACTTGGAGCTAGCAGCCGTGGTCTTTGCATTGAAGATCTGGAGGCACTATCTCTACGGGACGAAGTGCACCATATTTACCGATCATAAGAGCTTGAAGTACTTCTTCGAGCAAAAGGATCTGACATGAGGCAGGGAGATGGTTGGAACTTATAAAGGATTATGATTGCGAGATTCATTACCAACCAGCAAGCTAATGTGGTGGCGGATGCCCTTAGCCGGAAGGAAAGGCCCGAACCGATTCGGTAAAGCTTATCAATTAATCATGACCTCCGATGTGATGAAGCAAGTTAAGGAGTTTCAAGATGAGGCATTGAAAGAAGATCATCTTAACTTGGAAAGAATGAGAGGTCTGGTTGGGGAATTGGGTGAAAACACACTCGGTGTTAGAACTCGATTCGGCCGTGTGTGGATTCCTCGTTTTGGGGATCTACGGGTGAAGATATGGATGAAGCCCACAAGACTCGATACTCCATTCATCCTGGTGCCACGAAAATGTACCATGACATGAAGAAAGATTATTGGTGGCCGGGTATGAAGTGTGACGTGGTGGAATATGTGAGTAAGTGCCTTACTTGCTTACAGGTGAAGGCAGAGCATCAAAAGCCGTATGGGAAGATACAACCTTTGGATATACCAGAATGGAAATGGGAGCACATCACCATGGAATTCATTACGAAGCTGCCACGTACCCCGAAAGGGTATGATGCCATATGGGTGATAGTTGGTCTGACAAGAGCGCTCATTTTCTACCGATCCGCGAGACGTATTCATCTCAGAGGTTGGCTGATCTGTTCATCAAGGAAATTGTAGCTCGTCATGGTGTGCCGGTGTCTATTGTGTCTGATCGTGACACGCGGTTTACATCTAAATTCTGGAAGAAATTCCACGACGCTATGGGGACGAGGTTACATATTAGCACGGCTTATCATCCCCAAACTGATGGTCAGTCAGAAAGGACCATTCAGACACTGGAAGACATGCTCCGGGCGTGTGTGATCGATTTTGGTGGAAGTTGGGATGACCACTTACCGTTAGCCGAATTCTCATACAACAAGCTATCATGCCAGTATTGGTATGCCACCATATGAGATGCTATACGGTAGGAGATACAGAACACCCGTTTGTTGGGGTGATATTGGTCAGAAGGAATTGGGGAGCGTCGAGGTAATCGAGGCTACGACAGAGAAGCTTGAAAAGATTAAAGCCTTCATGAAGGCAGCCAAAGATAAACAGAAGTCGTATGCCGATAAGCGACGTAGGCCAATTGAGTTCCAGGTGGGTGACCGGGTTATGCTGAAGGTCTCACCTTGGAAGGGTATTATCAGGTTCAGAAAGCGAGGCAAGTTGAGCCCAAGATATATAGGCCCTTTCCGAATCATTGCTCGAGTAGGGGAGGTGGCCTATAGATTGGAGTTGCCAGATGAGTTAAGTGGGATTCACTCGACATTCCATGTTCTCATCTGAGAAAGTGTATAGCTGATGAACATGATTTTTCCATGGAAGACATTGAAATAGATGAAGGCTCAATTATGTGGAGCAACCAGTGGCAATCATCGATCGTAAAGAAAAGAGGCTAAGGAATAAAGTGGTTCCTCTTGTGCGTGTACAGTGGAAGCACAGGAGGGATCCGAGTCAACGTGGGAGACTGAAGAAGAAATGAGACAGCATTATCCAGTTTGTTCAACGAATAACAGGTTTCGGGACGAACCTATTTAAGGGGGTGGACTTGTAACACCCGATATTTATTATTTTGAATCCGGTGAAGAAAGAAAAGAAAATAAAGTCCAAAAGTCGAGGGACCAACTCGCCGACGAAGAAAAGTTGGGAAAGGTGGTGATATATGTAGGGAGAGGGCAGCCCACTCCCCCCACTCACATTTCAGCACACAAAGAGAAGAATAGAGAGAAAGAGGAGAAAAAGAGGAAAAAGTGTTGGTTCGGGTCGATTCGGGTCGCAAAATCATCGTGAGCAAAGCCGAATCAAAGCTCTTGTCATTGTGCTCGTTTAGGTGTTCTAGGACCCCTCTTTTACTTTTTTTCAAACGATTTGGGGCTGGAAAACATCTAAAATCGAGTTTTTCGTATGTGTGTAAGTTGACCCCGTTGTGTATGTGTATGCGTATGTATGACGCGATTGTGACTTGATTTCTTGCTTGGTTGTGCTTGAGTGATGTTATGGTATGCATCTCTAAGGTTTAGGATGGTCGATTTAGGCTTAAAATGGGTTTAGATGAGTTTGGGGGCCGAAAACCCTCGGCTGCAGTCCGTAAAATGGGTCATGCGACTGAGGTCCATTTGCACGACTGGATGTTCATTCGCATAGGTTTCATCCGTTATAGTTCAATCGCATGATGTTCAGTCGCATGGAGGCAATGCGACTAAAGGGCGTCCATACGCCCGAATAGGGCTGTTGAACCCGAGGAAGGGGTAGATTGACTTCTGACTTTTGGGGAAGGTGCAGATGTAAGTGTTGATGTAAAGGTTCCCATAAGATTCTTTAGATGACGATCGAGGTCTTAGAGGCATGTTGGGCATGTGAGGGTGAGGATGTTGTACGTTAGGTATGTATGATGTTGCCATGTATGATGTGATGTTGATGCATGTTTATGTTCCTTAATGTGATGCATAATATCTTTCCTGTGGCTTTACTTGTTATTGAATGAACGAGTATATGTAACGTAAAGTGAAAGATAAGAAAGAGAACATGATGAATGAATGCATGTGTTAATGAACGAATGAAACGTCTTGCACACATCGGATACGGGGTCCCTCTTGGTGATTGACCCCAATGTAGAACCTCTACCGCTCACCCAGTACTGTGGCATACGTTAGCTGTCATTCGTTGACTTCGCCCTAGTAGCTAAGACTGACGGTTACTCCTAGTTCCGCGGCATACGTTTAGCTGTCATTCGTTGACTTCGGCCCGTAGCTACGACTAACCGGGGTGTAGCCATGGTATTGGTTCGGGATGATGTCCGATGCGCAAGCAAGGTAATGAAAGAAGGAATGAACGAATGAGGAAGAATATGATATTATCTATGTGTACGTATGATGTGTGATCATGTAAAAGTACGAACGGTTTTATATGAAAGTAAAGTATGTTTATTTATAAAACTAGAACTCACTCAGCAACGCTGACTTTGATGTGTTTCCAGTTGGCAGGTAATGATTGCTGAGGATGGCACGAGCGACTACTCAACTCTTTTGGATGGCATTCTTTTGATTAATGTTTTTGCATTGTAATGCGAACAAACTATTTTTTTTTGTAATGAATGTTGTATTAGTTTGCAAAAGCATTTACAAGGAAATGAAAGTTTGTTTTAGTTTTCCGCTGCGATTTATTAAATACTAATGTAATTATATGTTTTATATGCGATGAGAACCCAGCTATAAGCGTCCCGGGAACGGGGCCTTACAAATAACGATTTATACTCTACATGTATTGTTTCATTGACGAATTTGAAGTGTTATTTCGGTTACCCTTAGTTTTAGATTTGATTAAAATAATTTAAGAGTGAGTTAAGAAAGGAAAATACATAGGAATGCACGTTGTTACGGGAAGTAAAAAAGTCTGTGCTAGAACTATTGCTATTTATTTTTTTGTGTATGTACTTTGGTCTCCATGTATATGTTAAGTTTCGAGAAAACTTGGTTGCACAAACCTATACTCCATAATTTGAGTGAAATACAGTTAATTAAACTTTTTTTGATCTTCTACAATGTTTTGATTCCGTATTCATTGTTCACACATTTGGTTTCATTAATAGAGTTTGATTACCGTCGTTCTATAATGGGAATTTAATTTGGATTTTTATTGAGTGAATACAAACCGTTTCTCATTCTTTTGGAACATTTATCATTGCCTCCATGCAATACATGAAACATGAGGATGAAGAGTTAGTATTTGTATTCATTATACTGGATTTTGTACGCTAACGTGTTTGAAGATGGTGGTAGAGTGTTTTTGAATGAGTTTGGTAAGGAGTGGATCGAGTTGAAGGTGAATTGTATGGTCTCGTGTTTGGTTTAATAACTATTTATACTCACGTGTATTGTTTCATTGACGAATTTGAAGTGTTATTTCGGTTACCCTTAAGTTTAGATTTAATTAAATAATTCAAGAGTGAGTTAAGAAAGGAAAATACATAGGAATGCACGTTGTTACGGAAGTAAAAAATCTGTGCTAGAACTATTCCTATTTAATTTTTTTGTGTATGTACTTTGGTCTCCATGTATTATGTTAAGTTTCGAGACAACTTGGTTGCACAAACCTATACTCCCATAATTTAAGTGAAATACAAGTTAATATAAATTTTTTTGATCTTGTAGAATGGTTTGATTCCGTATTCATTGTTCACACATTTGTTTCATTAATAGAGTTTGATTACCGTCGTTCTATAATGGAATTTAATTTGGTTTTTATAGAGTGAATACAAACTGTTTCTCATTCTTTTGGAACATTTATCATTGCCTCTCGATGCAATCCATGAAACATGAGGATGAAGAGTTAGTATTTGTATTCATTATACTGGATTTTGTACGCTAACGTGTTTGAAGATGGTGTTAGAGCGTTTTGAATGAGTTTGGTAAGGAGTGGATCGAGTTGAAGGGTGAAATGTATGGTCTCGTGTTTGGTTTAATAACGATTTATACTCTACGTGTATTGTTTCATTGACGAATTTGAAGTGTTATTTCGGTTAACCTTAAGTTTAGATTTGATTAAAATAATTCAAGAGTGAGTTAAGAAAGGAAAATACATAGGAATGCACGGTGTTACGGGAAGTACAAAAAATCTGTGCTAGAACTATTGCTATTTAATTTTTTTATGTATGTACTTTGGTCTCCATGTATTATGTTAAGTTTCGAGACAACTTGGTTGAACAAACCTATACTCCCATAATTTGAGTGAAATACAAGTTAATTTAAATTTTTTTGATCTTGTACAATGGTTTGATTCCGTATTCATTGTTCACACATTTGGTTTCATTAATAGAGTTTCATTACCATCGTTCTATAATGGGAATTTAATTGGATTTTTATTGAGTGAATACAACCGTTTCTCATTCTTTTGGAACATTTATCATTGGCTCGATGCAATACATGAATCATGAGGATGAAGTTAGTATTTGTATTCATTATACTGGATTTTGTACGCTAACGTGTTTGAAGATGGTGGTAGAGCGTTTTGAATGAGTTGGTAAGGAGTGGATCGAGTTGAAGGGTGAATTGTATGGTCTCGTGTTTTGGTTTAATAACGACTTATACTCTACGTGTATTGTTTCATTGACAAATTTGAAGTGTTATTTTCGGTTACCCTTAAGTTTAGATTTGATTAAAATAATTCAAGAGTGAGTTAAGAAAGGAAAATACATAGGAATGCACGTTGTTACGGGAAGTAAAAAAATCTGTGCTAGAACTATTGCTATTTAGTTTTTTTGTGTATGTACTTTGGTCTCCAGGTATTATGTTAAGTTTCGAGAAAACTTGGTTGCACAAAAACGATACTCCCAATTTGAGTGAAATACAAGTTAATTTAAATTTTTTTGATCTTCTACAATGGTTTGATTCCGTATTCATTGTTCACACATTTGGTTTCATAATAGAGTTTGATTACCGTCGTTCTATAACGGGAATTTAAATTGGATTTTATTGAGTGAATACAAACCGTTTCTCATTCTTTTGAACATTTATCATTGCCTCATGCAATACATGAAACATGAGGATTAAGATTAGTATTTGTTTCATTATACTGGATTTTGTACGCTAACGTGTTTGATGATGGTGTTAGAGCGTTTCGAATGAGTTTGGTAAGGAGTGGATCGAGTTGAAGGGTGAAATGTATGGTCTCGTGTTTGGTTTAATAACGATTTATACTCTACGTGTATTGTTTCATTGACGAATTTGAAGTGTTATTTCGGTTACCCTTAAGTTTAGATTTGATTAAAATAATTCAAAAGTGAGTTAAGAAAGGAAAATACATAGGAATGCACGTTGTTACGGGAAGTAAAAAAAATCTGTGCTAGAACTATTGCTATTTAACTTTTTTGTGTATGTACTTTGGTCTCCATGTAATATGTTAAGTTTCGAAACAACTTGGTTGCACAAACCTATACTCCCATAATTTGAGTGAAATACAAGGTAATTTAAATTTTTTTGATCTTGTACAATGGTTTGATTCCGTATTCATTGTTCACACATTTGGTTTCATTAATAGAGTTTGATTACCGTCGTTCTATAATGGGAATTTAATTTGGATTTTTATTGAGTGAATACAAACCGTTTCTCATTCTTTCGGAACATTTATCATTGCCTCGATGCAATACATGAAACATGAGGATGAAGAGTTAGTATTGTGTATTCATTATACTTGATTTTGTAACGCTACCGTGTTTGAAGATGTGGTAGAGGGTTTTGAATTAGTTTGGTAAGGAGTGGATTGAGTTGAAGGTGAATTGTATGGTCTGGTGTTTGGTTTATAACGATTTATACTCTACGTGTATTGTTTCATTGACGAATTTGAAGTGTATTTCGGTTACCCTTAAGTTTAGATTGATTAAATTAATTCAAGAGTGAGTTAAGAAAGGAAAATACATGGAATGCACGTTGTTACGGGAAGTACAAAAAATCTGTGCTAGAACTATTTTCTATTTAACTTTTTTGTGTATGTACTTTGGTCTCCATGTAATATGTTAAGTTTCGAAACAACTTGGTTGCACAAACCTATACTCCCATAATTTGAGGGAAATACAAGGTAATTTAAATTTTTTTTGATCTTGTACAATGGTTTGATTCCGTATTCATTGTTCACACATTTGGTTTCATTAATAGAGTTTGATTACTGTCGTTCTATAATGGGAATTTAATTTGGATTATTTATTGAATAATACAAACGTTTCTCATTCTTTTCGGAACATTTATCATTGCCTCGATGCAATGAAAACATGAGGATGAAGAGTTAGTATTTGTACATCATACTGGATTTTGTACGCTAACGTGTGTTTGAAGATGGTGGTAGAGGGTTTGAATGAGTTTGGTAAGGAGTGGATCGAGTTGAAGGGTGAATTGTATGGTCTCGTGTTTGGTTTAATAACGATTTATACTCTACGTGTAGTTGTTTCATTAACGAATTTGAAGTGTTATTTCGGTTAACCTTAAGTTTAGATTTGATTAAATAATTCAAGAGTGAGTAAGAAAGGAAATACATAGGAATGCACGTTGTTACGGAAGTAAAAAAAATCTGCGCTAGAACTATTGCTATTTAGTTTTTTGTGTATGTTCTTTGGTCTCCATGTATTATGTTAAGTTTCGAGAAACTTGTTGCACAAACCTATACTCGCATAATTTGAGTGAAATACAAGTTAATTTAATCTTTTTGATCTTGTACAATGGTTGATTCCGTATTCATCGTTCACACATTTGGTTTCATTAATAGAGTTTGATTACCGTCGTTCTATAATGGAATTTAATTTGGATTTTTATTGAGTGAATACAAACCGTTTCTCATTCTTTTGGAACATTATCATTGCCTCGATGCAATACATGAAACATGAGGATGAAGAGTAGTATTTGTATTCATTATACTGGATTTTGTACGCTAACGTGTTTGAATATGGTGTTAGAGCGTTTTGAATGACTTTGGTAAGGAGTGGATCGAGTTGAAGGGTGAATTGTATGGTCTCGTGTTTGGTTTAATAACGATTTATACTCTACGTGTATTGTTTCATTGACGAATTTGAAGTGTTATTTCGGTTACCCTTAAGTTTAGATTTGATTAAAATAATTCAAGAGTGAGTCAAGAAAGGAAAATACATAGGAATACACGTTGTTACGAGAAGTAAAAAAAATCTGTGCTAGAACTATTGCTATTTAGTTTTTTGTGTATGTACTTTGGTCTCCATGTATTATGTTAAGTTTCGAGAAAACTTGGTTGCACAAACCTATACTCGCATAATTTGAGTGAAATACAAGTTAATTTAAATCTTTTTGATCTTGTACAATGGTTTGATTCCGTATTCATCGTTCACACATTTGGTTTCATTAATAGAGTTTGATTACCGTCGTTCTATATTGGGAATTTAATTTGTATTTTTATTGAGTGAATACAAACTGTTTCTCATTCTTTTGGAACATTTATCATTGCCTCGATGCAATACATGAAACATGAGGATGAAGAGTTAGTATTTGTATTCAATATACTGGATTTTGTACGCTAACGTGTTTGAATATGGTGTTAGAGCGTTTTGAATGAGTTGGTAAGGAGTGGATCGAGTTGAAGGGTGAATTGTATGGTCTCGTGTTTGGTTTAATAACGATTTATACTCTACGTGTATTGTTTCATTGATGAATTTGAAGTGTTATTTCGGTTACCCTTAAGTTTAGATTTGATTAAAATAATTCAAGAGTGAGTTAAGAAAGGAAAATACATAGGAATGCACGTTTGTTAGGGAAATACAAAATCTGTGCTAGAACTATTGCTATTTAACTTTTTTGTGTATGTACTTTGTCTCCATGTAATATGTTAAGTTTCGAACAACTTGGTTGCACAAACCTATACTCCCATAATTTGAGTGAAAATACAGGTAATTTAAATTTTTTTGATCTTGTACAATGGTTTTGATTCCGTATTCATTGTTCACACATTTGGTTTCATTAATAGAGTTTGATTACTGTCGTTCTATAATGGGAATTTAATTTGGATTTTTATTGAGTGAATACAAACCGTTCTCATTCTTTCGGAACATTTGTCATTGCCTCGTGCAATACATGAAACATGAGGATGAAGAGTTAGTATTTGTATTCATTATACTTGATTTTGTACTCTAACGTGTTTGAAGATGGTGGTAGAGGTTTTAATTAGTTTGGTAAGGAGTGGATTGATTTGAAGGGTGAATTGTATGGTCTCGTGTTTGGTTTAATAACGATTTATACTCTACGTGTATTGTTTCATTGACGAATTTGAAGTGTTATTTCGGTTACCCTTAAGTTTAGATTTGATTAAAATAATTCAAGAGTGAGTTAAGAAAGGAAATAACATAAGGATGCACGTTGTTACGGGAAGTAAAAAAAATCTGTGCTAGAACTATTGCTATTTAATTTTTTTGTGTATGTACTTTGGTCTCCATGTATTATGTTAAGTTTCGAGACAACTTGGTTGGACAAACCTATACTCCCATAATTTGAGTGAAATACAAGTTAATTTAAATTTTTTTGATCTTGTACAATGGTTTGATTCCGTATTTCATGTTCACACATTTGGTTTCATTTCATTAATAGAGTTGATTACCGTCGTTCTATAATGGGAATTTGATTTGGATTTTTATTGAGTGAATACAAACTGTTTCTCATTCTTTTGGAACATTATCATTGCCTCGATCCAATACATGAACATGAGGATGAAGATTTAGTATTTATTCATTATACTGGATTTTGTACGCTAACGTGTTTGAAGATGGTGTTAGAGCGTTTGAATGAGTTTGGTAAGGAGTGGATCGAGTTGAAGGTGAATGTATGGTCTCGTGTTTGTTTAATAACGATTTATACTCTACGTGTATTGTTTCATTGACGAATTTGAAGTTATTTCGGTTACCCTTAAGTTTAGATTTGATAAAATAATTCAAGAGTGAGTTAAGAAAGGAAAATACCTAGGATGCACGGTGTTACGGGAAGTACAAAAAGACTGTGCTAGAACTATTGCTATTTAATTTTTTTGTGTATGTACTTTGGTCCCATGTATTATGTTAAGTATCGAGACAACTTGGTTGAACAAACCTATACTCCCATAATTTGAGTGAAATACAAGTTAATTTAAATTTTTTTTGATCTTGTACAATGGTTTGATTCCGTATTCATTGTTCACAACATTTGGTTTCATTAATAGAGTTTGATTACCGTCGTTCTATAATGGGAATTTAATTTGGATTTTTATTGAGTGAATACAACCCGTTCTCATTCTTTTGGAACATTTATCATTGGCTCGATGCAATACATTAATCATGGGGATGAAGAGTTAGTATTTGTATTCATTATACTGGATTTTGTACGCTAACGTGTTTGAAGATGGTGGTAGAGCGTTTTGAATGAGTTTGGTAAGGAGTGGATCGAGTTGAAGGGAATTGTATGGTCGCGTGTTGGTTTAATAACGATTTATACTCTACGTGTATTGTTTCATTGACGAATTGAAGTGTTATTTCGGTTAACCTTAAGTTTAGATTTGATTAAAAAATTCAGAGTGAGTTAAGAAAGGAAAATACATAGGAATGCACGTTGTTACGCGAAGTAAAAAAAATCTATGCTAGAACTATTGCTATTTAGTTTTTTGTGTATGTACATTGGTCTTCAGTATTATTTTAAGTTTCGAGAAAACTTGGTTGCACAAACCTATACTCCATAATTTGAGTGAAACACAAGTTAATATAATTTTTTTTTTA
>JACCIX010001235.1:0-42193 GCA_025506515.1 Flaveria trinervia | reverse complement strand
AGGGGCCACGAAACTCACATGTTAAGTGGTAAGTATGAAAGGTCGAGATTTCCGACAGTTGAATGCAATGATCGGTCAAAAAACCTATTGACAGTATGGTCAAGCATTAATGACATGTATAAAGCGTATAGTAATGTTTGGTCGGTTCGGGTTGTATCGGTTCGGTCGTGGGTAGCAACACCACAGCGGACACACGCATCATCAGACACACGACGGGACCAGACGCTCGACCCACGTTCCATTCGTACGAATCAACCTTCAATCGTGCGAATTAGCTACTTACTTCGTGCGATTGGAACCTTCATTCATGCGATTGGACTTAGTCGCACCACACAACACACCCATTCGCACGACCCAACCTACATGCGCACGAATCAACCCTCAATCGTGTGAATTAGCTACTTTCGTGCGATTGACCTTCATTCGTGCGATTGGACTCCAGTCGTGCGAAACACGCACAATCGCATTCACCAGTCGGTCACCTGACTCAATCGCACACAATCATCCACACGCATGACTCAATCGCATACAGACACCCTGTCGCACGACTCAGTCGCACGACATGCCTAGTCGCACAACTCAGTCGCCATGATCGATTAGACGCATGATTCAGCGCAGACACCACTCAGTCGCACGGCTCAATCGCATGACAGACCCGTCGCCCGAATTGCAGAATCGCGACTGAGGTCGGGCTGAGCAGCCCCCGAGCTGCTCTAACGCGGGTTTTATACCACGAGAACCTCCTGAAAAACCAACAAACATACACAAACATGAAACACAAGCAGAAAGACCTCACACGCACCCACTCGACCTCATGTGCTCGGATGAACCCGAGCACCCGAAACCCTAGAAATCGCAGCAGTGAAATCGAACCAAAACGGGGTTGAACAAGGTTGTCTACCTGCTAGGAACGCGTACACACGATGATACCCAAGATTTGGTGGTGAAAACGCGACAAACGTGAGATTTTTGGTGCTAGATCGAGAGAGAAAATGGAGAAAAGGTTGAAGATGAAGAAGATGAAGATGAGGAGAAATGGCTGGAAATGGGGCTTATATACCCAGCCCAAGTTTGCAAATTACAAGTTTAGTCCCTGCACTTAACCCTCGAGTTTCCCAAAAATTGTTTTGGTTGTTTACGATCTTAAAATGTCGTTACATACGTTTACGGTTAAAAGTGTATTTATTGGCATTTGATAGCCTAAAATGGTTTTATTAGTGACAATGGTCGAAATTAAAAATGATATATTGGTGGTAACGGTGATGAAATTTATAAAGTTTTATGCTTAACACACGTTCTCGAAGGAAGTACAAGCACAAGGGAAAAATAAGCAGACATGATTCCGTAAAGCAAGAGTTCATGAAGAAAAGGAAGATTTATTTAAAATATTTCCATGTTATTTATGTCGTTCGACGGACCTTTTGGTGACGGATGTCACACCTGTGGCTTACTTATTATGATGAATGAACGAAGTATTATGTAACGTAAAGTGAAAGATAAAGAAAGAGGAACATGATGAATGAATGCATGTATTGATGAACGAATGAAACGTCTTGCACACATCGGATACGAGGTCCCTCTTGGTGATTGACCCCAAATGTAGAACCTCTACCGCTCACCCTAGTACTGTGGCATACGTTTAGCTGTCATTCGTTGACTTCGGCCCAGTAGCTACTGACGGTTACTCCTAGTACAGCGGCATACGTTTAGCTGTCATTCGTTGACTTCGGCCCGGTAGCTACGACTAACCGGGGTGTAGCACATGGTATTGGTTCGGGATGATGTCCGATGCGCAAGTAAGGTAATGAAAGAACGAATGAACGAATGAAGAAGATAATAATGAGATTATCTATGTGTACGTATGATGTGTGATCATGTAAAAGTAACGAATGGTTTTATATGAAAGTAAGTAGTTTTATTTATAAAACTAGAACTCACTCAGCAACGCTGACTTGATGTCTTTCCAGTTGGCAGGCAATGACTGTTGAGGATGTCACGGGCGACTACTCAGCTCTTTTGGGATGGCATTCTTTGATTAATGTTTTTGCATTGTAATGCGAACAAACTATTTTTGTAATGAATGTGTATTAGTTTGCAAAAGCATTTACATGGAAATGAAAGGTTGTATTAGTTTTCCGCTACGATTTATTAAATACTAATGTAATTATATGTTTTATGTGCGATGAGAACCCAGCTGTAAGCGTCCCGGGAACGGGGCCTTACATTTGAACCAATAAAAATTTTTATGATTTAAATCATAACTTAGAGTCTTATTTAAAAAATTAAATTAAATGTAACATAAATAAAACTATTTTATATAAAATATTAAACTATTTTAAAGAAATAAATTTACAGAAAATAATTAAGTAACTTTAAAAATAAATAATGTTTTCAAAATGATTTTTTTAATTTTTCAGAATTTTATGTTTTTTTAAACTAGAAAAACCCCAAAAAACTAATTGAGGTTACCCGGGTTCGAACCCGGGACCTCCAAGATGTGTGAAACGGGTGAGTGACCAGTGGACCAAGGGCCGAAGCCTTGGTAAAGAGCGGTAATTAAATCTTAAAACGAAACAGTTTTAATGAACTCAAAACCTCAAGAACCCTAAAACGTTTTTGCACCAAATTGAAGGTCAATTCGTTGTTGCTAAAGCCAATGATCATGGGGCTTTCAGTCCCCGTGTAAACTTGAGTTTGTAGGTGATGTTAATTACCCGGTATTGAAGTGTAAACCACAAGCACAGATGATGTAAAGGTCGCAACCACGTAATACTTGTTTGATGTTCCAGCGATGATGATAATCAAATTCGTTGTATAGATAGCTTCTAGTTGACTCCAAGATGAAAAGCCTGTGTTCATTTCGAGTCTTGAAGTCCGGAGAATGGTGTTTACAAGAATCAACATGTTTACAAGTGCAAAGTTTATAATGTAACATGTTTCACCCTTAAGTGTTAAAATATAAAAAGGTGTATAAAAATACTCACATGATCAAATAGTATATAGAGAATTAATAAGAAATAAACGATGCTCCGACGATATCTTATTTACAAGTCACCTAAATGTATTATTCCAAAATTAAGTTTAACAATAGCGTTAACGTTTAGACGTGATCTAGGTTTCAAGGGAAGATTTGGAGTTTTGACAAATAGCAGGTAACGCTGAAAACACGTTTATTTTAATTGAAGAATCAAAATTATACCAATTAAGTAATTTAACATGAAATTAATCATTTATATTATTTGACAAACTAAACAAAAGTTGAATCGTTCTTATATTTATGAAATAACCATGATTTATCAATAAGTTAAAGCGATGTTTGAACCAATAAAAAATTTTATGATTTAAATCATAACTTAGAGCTATTTTATAAAATTAAATTAAATGTAACATCATAAAACATTTATAAAATAATAAACTATTTTAAAGAAATAAATTTACAGAAAATAATTAAGTGACTTTAAAAATAATAATGTTTCAAAATTGATTTTTATAATTTTTCAGAAATTTTATGTTTTTGTAAAGCAAGAAAAACCCCAAAAAATAATTGAGGTTACCCGGGTTCGAACCCGGGACCTCAAGATGTGAAACGGGTGAGTGACCAGTGGACAAAGGGCCGAAGCCTGGTAAAGAGCGGTATTTGTGACACCCTAGATTAGAAATATTATATACAAGGAATTCATAACTTAAGCCACACCTAGGTAATATATATATATATATATAAAATATATATATTTTTGCATAAACATATGCATGCTTTCATTTTGTTTACATAAGTATATTGCTCACTTGTATATATACAAGTATACGTACGCATGGTCGCATGCATACCTTTTTACGTGTGCATGAACCATCTTTGTTAAGAAACATATACACATGTATATTATCTATGTTTTACTTATGCATATGTCATCTCTTGTTAAAAATATATGTGTGTATTATGTATATACTATGCGATGCACATATGCATGATTGCATGCATATATAATTTACGTGTGCATATATTCACAAGCAACAAATCTTTAATAGGAACCATATATGATTAAGATACATCCATAAACAACATCAAACACAACTCAACCAAACACCATAAGTACAAGTTAACATCAAGAGAACTTAACATCAAAACCAAACTAAACCAAAATCTTTACACCTAAAACTCAAACCGAGCATCAATTAAGTTCAAAAACCGGTTCATTAAGCACCCGATTAGTGAACTAAATCATGCAATCATGATTGATGAGTCATGAAACCTATGAGATGCCACCTTGCACATCTACCTTCTCTGCATTGCCACCTCTTCGGCTCTTCTAGACACAACACACAAAAGCCGCCACCTAGCCATGACTAACCCAAGCTATAAAACATCTCATCGCCTATGGCTAGGAGTAATCATGAAGGACTTCCTATATATATACATCATCGATCAAAGGCTTCCATATCCATCATCTTTTAACCAACACAACCAATTCGGTCACCCTTCACTCGCACACCATTACCATCATCTCCACTCTCGATTTCATCACACCCAACCGAAGACCCTCGAGTTTATCCTTGAAACACCAACATCAAAACCATCACCTATAGCTATCACCACCACCATCGTGTACTTAGTTAACAAGCATATCTCTCGGTTTCGTAAGCAAGTACAACCAAAGGTAAGCTTGTATGTCAACATATATATATGTATGACATATGTGTTAACAAACCATATAATCAAAAGCATTATATGTGAACATATTACAAGGAATTTTTACATCATAAAGACATATAAAGATTGTGGGAACAAACATTGTTCCAAATTTTAAAAAAGAAAGACATAATCTAGAAATAAGCAATAAATATAAATAAATTCTATAAAATTCTAATAAATTCACCAAATGATCTTTTTGAGTACTAAGGTCCCTGGAATTATTTCAGAATTTATTCCTGGTTATAATTGAGAATATGAATTTTTACATGTTCTGTAGTAGAAAAATCAAATAAATACTTAAATAGCATAATAAAATCTGAGAAAATCATGGATAAATTGATAAATCCAAACTGCAGAATGTATAAATTTAATAATTTTGGAGCTATATAGCTATTTTGTGAAGAAATGGGATTATTCAAAAATTACAGAAACTAATCTGTTATGTGTTAGACTTTGATAATTTATAAGAAGTTCTAATTATTATGATGAATCCTCTGTAAAATTTTGGGAATTTATGGACTACGGAAACTATTTTTGGCAATTTATGATGACTTTATAACAATTATAGAAAATAATCTGTAAATTTCTTGGAAATAAGAAATTAACGTGATATTCCAGATTAATAAACTATTTGTTATAAAATTTCAAAATCTATTGAGGTACTGAAAATTTTGAAGAAAATAGTTAAGTTTCTAAACTATAAATTCTTTTGTTTATAGGTTACTACTTGGAGTAAAGGTGAGTTTCATGGCCCATTTTGTTTTTATCAAATTTGGGGAAAAGCATACTAATTTATGAATTGATGTATTATTACTGAAATTTATGTTACAACCATTAGTTCGGATGTGGAACCGTTAGATAACATTGGTAGCGCTACTTAGGAGATATCTCCTGCATTAACAGAATGAGTGTTATAATGCTATGTTATCTGATTTATGAGAATATGATATGACAGATATGAATAATCTGATTACTATGTAAGGTTTGGTTGTATATATAATACATCAATATTATCTGTTTAATAAACCTGTGAAGCTCACCAACTTTGTGTTGACTATTTTTGGTATGCTTTTTCAGGAATTCATCATGAATAACAACCTAACATTCTCCTTTGATGTTTTTAATGGCTGGGGTGAAGTTGTAGGAAAAGTTGTGTGAACCTAACTGTGAACCTGTATGACTTCAGTGTGTCGGTGGATGCTCATTCCATCGTCTCTGAAGATGTAGTTGTTAAAACTTTATGATGTAATAGGATTATGTAATTTCAAATTTTGACTATTATGATTTTATGTAATCCTAACCTTAATATTATGTTATGAATATGTATGATATGTTGTTTATTAATTATTGACAATGAGTTCTGAACAATCAAGTCACACCTAAGTATCTCACGCTTCCGCCGGGATGTGACAGGTTGGTATCAGAGCCATTGGTTATAGAGAATTAGGTACCATAAAAATACCTAGACTATAACCATAAGCTCATATCTGTATAATTATGTGTATATATATGATTTTGTGTATTATGATTCCATGTATATTAAAGTATGTTTCATGCAGAAAACTTATAATATGTATAAAAATAGATAACTAACTATTGGGTTCAAATCATGAAAAGATTTGTTTTGCAGCCATGAGTACCAATAACAAATTTTGTGAGACTGACTTATCCGAATACTCGGATTATAATAATCACAAAGGACTTACGCCTGAACCTAAACCTCAGCAAATTTAGAACCTTTTCAACCAAAGGAGAAGATAATCCCGAACCTAAATTTTATGTCCGTCGTGCACCTGTAATGGTAGGAGGATATACCATTAAAACTCCCAGGAAAAGGGTACGACCCGGAAACAAATTAAGACCAAGCAATACGAAGGCAAGGAGATACAAGAAACTAACTCCCTCGGAAACGAAGAAAGTAAAGCTAAGAGACAAAGGGTGGATGAAGATCAAAACACAGTCACTCAACCAACCCTTAAACAGCTCAAGAAAATTCAACAAGAAATCAGGAATATTCAGAAAGATGTTAAGGAATTGAAAGCACCTACAGGAACATCTCAAGAATATGGAAATGGGTGCAGGGAAATTAGAAGCTAACTTTTGATGTGAAATCTTTAAATAAGAACTTAAATGAAAAATATCTTTTATGTTGAAGCTATTACTGTTTATGTGTTAAGTAGGATGTTGTTAATAATTCTTCTTAATATTACTATAATTAATTATAGAAAAGCATGCCGCCAAGAAGGGACACACAGCCCGTAAGAAGAACGGCGCGAAGAGGACGACCTAGAACCAGACTTGGGGAAGAAACCCCTATAAACCCAAACACCAATGAAGATGAGAGGATCACACGGATAGTAGCACAACAATTAGAAGCTGCCATACCACATTAGTAACTCAGCTCCAACAAAACCTAAATCTCGGAACAACAACACCAGGTAATGAGATACCCATGGATGATACCACGAGGGAACAACCAGAAGAGGAAGCTATAATAGAAAGAGGATGCTCCTACAAAGCTTTTATGTCCTGTAGACCTCGAGAATTTGATGGTAAAGGCGGAGCGGTACAGGCTTTACGCTGGTTAGATGAAATAGAGTCAACTCTGGAAATCAGCAAATGTGCCAATAGCAACAGAACCTTGTTTGCTTCACACTCACTAAAGGGTGAAGCCCAATCCTGGTGGAAGTTGGAAATGACCATCAAAGGTAGGCACGTTATGAATAAATTAAGTTGGGAAGAATTCAGGAATTTGATTATAGAAAAATACTGCCCTTATAATGAAATAGAAAAGTTAGAAACTGAGTTTCTAGCTTTAGAGATGAAAGGAGCAGCATATCGGGAATATACCGACAGATATAATGAACTCTCGAGATTAGTACCACACCTAGTAACCCCAGAATCGAAAAGAATAGGAAGATATATTTGGGGACTAGTGCCACAAATAAGGGGATTAGTAAAATCAGCTAGGCCCAAAACTTTTCAAGATACTGTAAGTTTATCAGGAAGTTGACAGATGAAATGATAAGAAATGGATCGTTAAATAACCCCAGATCCGGAGAAAAGAGAAAAAGGAATAATGATAACACAGGGAAAGATTTAGAGGAACTCCTCAGAAACGAGTAGTTAGACAACCCCCTCGGAACTACCTAGGAATGACACGGGAAAAGAAACCCCAGACAGAAAACCAGCCATGGTGCAGCACTTGCCAAAGATACCATCAAGGCAATTGTGCGATGGTAATCTGTTACAACTGCAAGAAGAAGGGGCATATATCCCGAGACTGCAAAAACCCTGCAAATCCAAAACCAATCTGCTATCAATGTGGGAATGAAAATCATCGCCGAAACGAATGTCCGCAGCTGAAGGGAAGAGCACCAGTTAATCAGAACAACCCTCGGGGTAGAGCATTCATAATGCAGGCAGAAGAAGCGCGACATGAACCAGAAGTTGTCACGGGTACGTTCCCTGTAAACAACCAGTATGCTACTGTGTTATTTGATACTGGAGCAACCCGTAGTTTTGTTTCAAATACATTTAGGCAACTACTTAATTTGACCACAGAAAAGTTAGATCAAAAATATATGATAGAGTTAGCAGATGGTAAGATAATCGAAGCTTGTGAAATCATTCCAAATTGTACAATGAATCTAGATGAAAACTATTTCAACATAAATTTGATTCCTATTGATTTAGGAGGATTTGACGTTGTTGTAGGAATGGATTGGTTAAGTAAAAATCAAGCTGAAATAATATGTGGTAAGAAAATGATCAAAATTCCTTTGGTTAAAGAGAATAGAATACTGTGTATATATGGTGAAAAACCTAGAGGTACCATAAAGATAATTTCTTGCAAGAATGCACAAAAATATCTAAGGAATAACTGTTTGGCTTATCTGACTCACATTGTTGATACTAAGATGGACAAAGCAAAACTGAAAGATGTTTCAGTTGTCAATGAATATTCAGATGTATTCCCTGATGAATTACCTGGATTACCACCCCCACGTCAAGTAGAATTCAAAATTGAATTGATGCCAGGAACAACCCTATTGCTAAGGCACCCTACCGTTTAGCACCTACTGAAATGAAGGAATTAATGAGCCAACTTCAGGAACTTTTGGATAAAGGATTTATACGACCTAGTGTGTCACCCTGGGGAGCACCAGTTTTATTTGTCAAGAAAAGGATGGAACATTTAGGATGTGCATAGACTATAGGGAACTCAATAAAGTAACTATAAAGAATAGGTATCCTTTACCTAGAATAGACGATCTATTTGATCAACTACAAGGATCTAGTTACTTTTCAAAAATAGACTTGAGATCAGGATATCATCAGCTAAGAATACAGGATGAAGATATACCTAAGACAGCATTCAGAACAAGGTATGGACATTATGAATTTCTAGTAATGCCATTTGGATTAACCAATGCTCCCGCCATATTTATAGATCTGATGAATAGAATCTGTAAACCCTATTTAGATAAGTTTGTCATAGTCTTTATAGACGACATTTTAATCTATTCTAAGAATAGGGAGAGATCATGAGCAACACCTAAGATTGACCTTGGAGTTGTTAAGAAAAGAAAAATTATACGCAAAATTCTCAAAATGTGAATTTTGGAAAAGAGAAGTACAATTCCTTGGACACATAGTCAATCAAGAAGGATACAGGTAGATCCAGCAAAAATAGAAGCTGTTAAGAATTGGGAAGATCCCAAGACACCAACAGAAGTACGTCAATTTCTAGGATTAGCAGGATATTACAGAAGGTTTATAGAAAATTTTCAAGGATAGCTCAACCCTTGACTGAATTAACTCAAAAGGACAAGCCATATGTTTGGGAGAGAAAACAAAAGAATGCATTTGAACTTTTGAAAAGTAAGCTGTGTAGTGCACCTATTTTGTCATTACCAGAAGGGACTGATGATTTTGTAGTATATTGTGATGCGTCTCGTCAAGGATTTGGATGTGTATTAATGCAACGAAGTAAAGTCATTGCATATGCCTCTAGACAACTTAGGGGAAGTGAGAAAAACTACACTACTCATGATTTAGAATTGGGGCAGTGATCTTTGCACTTAAAATTTGGAGGCATTATCTATATGGGACAAAATGTACAATATACACAGATCACAAAAGTTTACAGCATATATTTGAGCAGAAAATGCTAAACATGAGACAAAGAAGATGGATAGAATTACTAAGTGATTATGAGTGTGAAATCAAATATCACCCCGGTAAGGCAAATGTAGTTGCAGATGCTTTAAGTAGAAAAGATAGGGCTAAACCGTTACGGGTACGAGCCATGAGAATGGAACTACAATCAGATCTACTAAGACAAATATGGGAAGCCCAACAGAAAAGTAGGTAGAAATAAAAGGACAAGAAAAGGATTTACAGGCAGATACACATGGGATCTTAAAATTTAAAGAAAGAATCTGGATACCTAATGATACCATACTTAGAAAGGTTATATTGGAAGAAGCACATAAGTCAAAATACTCAGTACATCCAGGAATAACAAAATGTATAAAGATTTGAAAAATCATTACTGGTGGCCTGGTATGAAAAGATCAGTTGGGGAGTTTGTAGAAAAATGTAACACGTGTTCAAGAATCAAAGCAGAACATCAAAAGCCTTCGGGATATCTACAACAACCTGAAATTCCAGAATGGAAATGGGATCAAATTACTATGGACTTTGTAACCAAGTTACCAAGAACTTCAAGTGGTTATGACACTATTTGGGTTATAGTAGATAGGTTAACCAAATCAGCACACTTTCTGCCAATTAGAGAAGATTACAAAGTAGAAAAATTGGCAAGAATCTACATACGAGAAATCGTATCCAGACATGGAATACCAATCTCCATTATATCTGATAGAGACAGTAGATTCATATCAAGATTTTGGCAAACCCTACAAAAAGCTTTAGGAACCCGAATAAATCTTAGCACAGCCTTCCACCCACAAACAGATGGACAAAGTGAAAGGACAATACAAACACTGGAAGATATGTTACGTGCTTGTGCATTAGACTTTGGAGGCAGCTGGGATATACATCTACCTTTGATAGAATTTTCCTATAATAATAGCTATCATCCAGCATTAAAACAGCCCCGTTTGAAGCCTTGTATGGAAGAAAATGCAGATCGCCCTTATGCTGGAATGAAGTAGGAGATAGGCAACTTATAGGTCCTGATATAATTCAAGAAACATCTGACAAAATCAAGGAAATCAAAATAGACTAAAGACAGCACGGGATCGACAGAAAAGCTATGCTGATAAAAGAAGAAGGCCATTAGAATTTCAAATTGGAGACAAAGTCTATCTAAAAATATCACCTACCAAGGGAATCTTTCGATTTGAAAAGAGAAATAAGTTGAACCCAAGATATGTTGGACCATTTGAAGTTATTGACAAAATTGGTTTGTTGCATACAAACTAGATTTACCTCAAGAATTAAGTGAAATACACAACACGTTCCATGTATCCAATCTAAAGAAATGTTTAACAGATGAAACATTAAAAGTTCCAGCTCAGAAATAAAGATAGACGAGAAGCTTCATTTCACAGAAGAACCAATAGCTATATTAGACAAGAAAGTTAAAAAGCTAAGAAGAGGCAAAATTTCTATAGTAAAGGTTAAGTGGAATGCTAGGAGAGGACCTGAGTATACGTGGGAAAGAGAAGATGAAATCAAAAGAAGATACCCCCATCTATTCCAAGTCAATGGTCAGATAAGTTCATTACTAACCAAATAAATTTCGGGACGAAATTATCTTTACGGGGGAGAATGTGACAACCCTAGATTAAGAAATATTATATACAAGGATCATTCATATAACTTAAGCCACACCTAGGTAATATATATATATATATATATATATATATATTTTTGCATAAACATATGCATGCTTTCATTTTGTTACATAAGTATATTGTTCACTTGTATATATACAGTATACGTACGCATGGTCGCATGCATACCTTTTACGTGTGCATGAACCATCTTTGTTAAGAAACATATACACATGTATATTATCTATGTTTTACTTATGCATATGTCATCTCTTGTTAAAATATATGTGTGTATTATGTATATACTATGCGATGCACGTATGCATGATTGCATGCATATATAATTACGTGTGCATATATTCACAAGCAACAAATCTTTGATACGGAACCATATATGATTAAGATACATCCATAAACAACATCAAAACACAACTCAACCAAACACCATAAGTACAAGTTAACATCAAGAGAACTTAACATCAAAACCAAACTAAACCAAAATCTTTTACACCTAAAACTTCAAAGAGCACAATTAAGTTCACATAACCGGTTCATTAAGCCCGATTAGTGAACTAAATCAGCAATCATACTTGATGAGTCATGAACCCTATTGAGATGCCCTTGCACATCTACCTTCTTCCTTGCATTGCCACCTCTTCGGCTTTCTAGACACACACACAAAAGCCGCCACTAGCATGACTAACCCAAGCTATAATGACATCTCACCTATGGTAGGAGTAATCATGAAGGACTTCCTATATATATACTCATCGATCAAAGGCTTCCATATCCATCATCTTTTAAACAAACCAACCAATCGGTCACCCTTCACTCGCACACCTTACCATCATCTCCCATCGATTATCATCCCTCAACCGAAGCCCCTCGAGTTATCTTGAAACACCAACCTCACAAACCACCATCGACACCAGCTCATCACTATAGCTATCACACCACCTCGTGTACTTAGTTAACAAGCATATCTCTCGGTTTCGTAAGCAAGTAACAACCAAGGTAAGCTTGTATGTCAACATATATATATGTATGACATATGTGTTTAACCAACCCATATAATCAAAAGCATTATATGTGAACATATTACAAGGAATTTTTACATCATAAAGACATATAAAGATTGTGGGAACAAACATTGTTCCAAACTTTTAAAAAAAGAAAGACATAATCTAGAAATAAGCAATAAATATAAATAAATTCTATAAAATTCTAATAAATTCACCAAATGATCCTTTTTGAGTACTAAGGTCCCTGGAATTATTTCAGAATTTATTCCTGTGTTATAATTGAGATATGAATTTTTACATGTTCTGTAGTAGAAAAATCAAAATAAATACTTAAATAGCATAATAAAATCTGAGAAAATCATGGGTAAATTGATAAATCCAAAACTGCAGAATGTATAAATTTAATAATTTTTGGAGCTATATAGCTATTTTTGTGAAGAAATGGGATTATTACAAAAATTACAGAAACTAATCTGTTATGTGTTAGACTTTGATAAATTTATAAGAAGTTCTAATTATTATGATGAATCCTCTGTAAAATTTTGGGAATTTATGGACTACGGAAACTATTTTTGGCAATTTATGATGACTTTATAACAATTATAGAAAATAATCTGTAAATTCTTGGAAATAAGAAATTAACGTGATATTCCAGATTAATAAACCTATTTGTTATAAAAATTTCAAAATCTATTGAGGTACTGAAATTTTGAAGAAAATAGTTAAGTTTTCTAAACTATAAAATTCTTTTGTTTATAGGTTACTACTTGGAGTAAAGGTGAGTTTCATGGCCCATTTTGTTTTTATCAAATTTTGGGGAAAAAGCATACTAATTTATGAATTGATGTATTATTACTGAAATTTATGTTACAACCATTAGTTCGGATGTGGAACCGTTAGATAACATTGGTAGCGCTACTTAGGAGATATCTCCTGCATTAACAGAATGAGTGTTATAATGCTATGTTATCTGATTTATGAGAATATGATATGACATATGATAATATCTGATTACTATGTAAGGTTTGGTTGTATATATAATACATCAATATTATCTGTTTAATAAACCTGTGAAGCTCACCAACTTTGTGTTGACTATTTTTGGTATGCTTTTTCAGGAATTCATCATGAATAACAACCTAACATTCTCCTTTGATGTTTTAATGGCTGGGGTGAAGTTGTAGGAAAAGTTTGTGTGAACCTAACTGTGAACCTGTATGACTTCAGTGTGTCGGTGGATGCTCATTTCCATCGTCTCTGAAGATGTAGTTGTTAAACTTTATGATGTAATAGGATTATGTAATTTCAAATTTTGACTATTATGATTTTATGTAATCCTAACCTTTAATATTATGTTATGAAATATGTATGATTATAGTTGTTTATTAATCTTGACAATGAGTTCTGAACAATCAAGTCACTCCCTAAGTATCTCACGCTTCCGCCGGGATGTGACATATTAAATCTTAAACGAAACAGTTTTAATGAACTCCAAAACCTCAAGAACCCTAGAATGTTTTTGCACCAAATTGAAGGTCAATTGTTGTTGCTAAAGCCAATTGTAAATTCGAGTTTGTAGGTGATGTTAATTACCCGGTATTGAAGTGTAAACCACAAGCACAGATGATGTAAAGGTCGCAACCACATAACACTTGTTTGATGTTCCAGCGATGAGGATAATCAAATTCGTTGTATACATAGCCTCTAGTTGACTCCAAGATGAAAAGCCCTGTGTTAATTTGAGTCTTGAAGTCCGGAGAATGGTGTTTACAAGAATCAAACGTGTTACAAGTGCAAAGTTTATAATGTAACATGTTTCACCCTTAAGTGTAAAAATATAAAAAGGTGTATAAAAAATACTCACATGATCAAATAAGTAATATTGGATGATTAATAAGAAATAAACGATGCTCCGACGATATCTAATTTTACAAGTCACCTAAACGTATTTATTCCAAAATTAAATTTAACAATAGCGTTAACGTTTAGACGTGATATAGGATTTCAAGGGAAGATTTGGAGTTTTGACAAATAACAGTTAACGCTGAAAACACGTTTATTTTAATTTGAAGAATCAAAATTATACCAATTAAGTAATTTAACATGAATTAAATCATTTATATTATTTGACAAAACTTAAACACAAATTATGAATACGTTCTTATATTTATTTGAAATAACCATGATTTATTCAATAAGTTAAAGCGATGTTTGAACCAATAAAAATTTTTATGATTTAAATCATAACTTAGAGTCTTATTTATAAAATTAAATTAAATGTAACATAAATAAAACTATTTATAAAAATATTAAACTATTTTAAAGAAATAAATTTACAGAAAATAATTAAGTAACTTTAAAAATAAATAATGTTTTCAAAATTGATTTTTTTAATTTTTCAGAAATTGTATGTTTTTTTAAACCTAGAAAAACCCCAAAAAACTAATTGAGGTTACCCGGGTTCGAACCCGGGACCTCCAAGATGTGAAACGGGTGAGTGACCAGTGGACCAAGGGCCGAAGCCTTGGTAAAGAGCGGTAATTAAATCTTAAAACGAAACAGTTTTAATGAACTCCAAAACCTCAAGAACCCTAAAACGTTTTTGCACCAAATTGAAGGTCAATTCGTTGTTGCTAAAGCCAATGATCATGGGGCTTTCAGTCCCCGTGTAAATTTGAGTTTGTAGGTGATGTTAATTACCCGGTATTGAAGTGTAAACCACAAGCACAGATGATGTAAAGGTCGCAACCACGTAACACTTGTTTGATGTTCCAGCGATGATGATAATCAAATTCGTTGTATAGATAGCTTCTAGTTGACTCCAAGATGAAAAGCCCTGTGTTAATTTCGAGTCTTGAAGTCCGGAGAATGGTGTTTACAAGAATCAAACGTGTTTACAAGTGCAAAGTTTATAATGTAACATTTTTCACCCCTTAAGTGTAAAAAATAAAAAGGTGTATAAAAATACTCACATGATCAAATAAGTATATATTGGATGATTAATAAGAAATAATGTAAGGCCCCGTTCCCGGGACGCTTACAGTTGGGTTCTCATCGCACATAAAACATATAATTACATTTGTATTTAATAAATCGCAGCGGAAAACTAAAACAAACTTTCATTTCCATGTAAATGCTTTTGCAAACTAATACAACATTCATTACAAAAATAGTTTGTTTGCATTACAATGCAAAAACATTAATCAAAAGAATTCCATCCCAAAAGAGCTGAGTAGTCGCCGTGCCATCCTCAGCAATCATTACCTGCCAACTGGAAACACATGAAAGTCAGCGTTGCTGAGTGAGTTCTAGTTTATAAATAAAACATACTTTAGTTTCATATAAAACCGTTCGTTACTTTACATGATCACACATCGTACGTACACATAGATAATATTATTATTATCTTCTTCATTCGTTCATTCGTTCTTTCATTACCTTACTTGCGCATCGGACATCATCCATACCAATACCATGTGCTACACCCCGGTTAGTCGTAGCTACGGGCCGAAGTCAACAAATGAACAGCTAAACGTATGCCACCGTGTTAGGATCTCAGCCTTGGTTAATCGATTGAACAGATATAGCAGCGGAATAGCTCAGAATTAGACAAATTCAAACAAGAACATTCGATATAAAACAATAAGAGAATTTTGTTATAGAGAGAGAAATATCCGACAAAAGAATATTGCATTAAGATTGTCGGCCTCAAAGGCACGATTACAGGTGAGTCATCCTTCCTTATAAAGGAGAGAGTGACGTAGGCTGATGTCACTTGAAAGTGACATGTAACCGTTTGATAACTACTGATGTTCAACAACTACTGAAGATGTCAACAACTGACATCTTCTTACAAATGTTCCTAAGTGTTAAACATCTTATTTACAACTACTGAAAAAACATAAAACTACTGACACTACAACTGAAGAACAACCTCTTCAGTTGTTTACAAGTACTGAAAAGAAAAGTAGACAAACTACTGAAAAAGAAAAGAAAACTACTGAAGAAGAAAAACCATCACAACAACTGAAGAAGCCCTCTTCAGCTGTTGTCATCAGCTGTTAACATCAGCTGATGTCTTCAGTACTTGAACATCAGACTTTGTCTTTCAGCTGTTGATCTTCAGTCTTTGTCTTAGTACTTGTTGAAGTCTTCAGACTTTAGATCTTCAGCTGTTGTCTCAGTCTTTGTCTTCAGTACTTCAGACGTACTTCAGCAGTTGTATTCTTCAGACTTTGTAGAACAGCTGATCAGGTCTTCTTCAGCTGTTGTGATGTCTTGTGGGACTTAGAGGTTTCTCTGATCAGGCTCATTGGTTCTTTTGGTCCAACAAACTCCCCCTGAACCAATGCAGCCAAAACCTCTAAGTTATTGACAAGTCCCACTTATTTTGGCAGATAGATTGGTCTTTTTATCCTCTTGATCAGATGAGAAGTGACCCTTTTTCAGCACCGGCCTGGGAAGAAGTCTCTGATGATCTGTTTGGCATGATATGGTTGGGAGCTCTGTATTGGGGACTTGGACACCGAGCTATTGCCCCAACCATGAGATCTACTTCCCGTGTATCAGCCTATATGATTCCCTGGTGTAAGCCCTTAAAAACATGATTTGCTCATCCATTGTCAGCACCTCGGGCACACCATCAAATAATCCTTCTCGGCCATACACTTCAGATATGTACTTGGCCTGTTTTCCATTTTTGAGCTCAACCGTGGTTATTTGTCTATAAGCAAACTCATCTGGATGAGTCCCTTCTAAGAGCAGGTTGAGCTCTTCTTGTTTGAAGTTTTCAAGTCTTTTGTAAACCAGTCCCTTCTTTATAATTTTGTTCTCTAACATCTTTGAGGTGGTTGTTTGGCTTCATAGGCTTTTGAACTCTTCAACAATTTCCCAAGGGGACACTACAAGAACCACAGTGATGTCTTCGTCGACAACTCTCTTCACTTGGCCCTTGTATCTTGAAGGAATTTCTTTCTTGACAATTCGATGTGCCACCCTTGGATCAGGCCATATCCTTACTCTTTCCTTTGGTATTGAAAGGTATTAGCAAGGGTGTACAATCTTAATACTTCTTTCTTCATACTGATCATTGAAGAGGATGTGGCATATGCTTTGTCAATGCTTTTCAGCATTTCCTCATCATGTTTTGCATCTGTTCCTCTTCAATCTTTATCATTACATCATGCATTTGAGAAGCAGGAGTGATGGACATTGGTTTAGCCTTAGGCAAAGTAATGACTGCAGAGAGTGGCAGTCTGTCTTCATCCTCCTCTTCATCTTCATCAGGCCTCAGTACCTTTCTTTTCTTTTGGCTAGGTACATCACTGGCAGTGGGTTTTGGGGGTAAAGGATTTGGTTTTGTGGGTGGATGGTTGGTTTAGAGGGTAAAGGGGTGTTTTAGTGGGTTGTGGAGATAGTGATTTTGAGGATTGAGGCTTTTCAGACTTTTTTAGCATTTGGCTGTAAGGGAGGCTTTGGTAAATTTTGTCAGTTCTTTTCGATTCCCAACCCCAGCTTCATTCAATACCTCAATCACTAAACCTTTGGAGTATTCTTCAGACGAACAAATCTTGGTGGTTATTGCCAAGATGTTGTCCCTGGTCCAGGCCCTTTTCCATTAGAGATCTTCCCAAGTATTTAGCTATAAATCTGATCATTATCTCCAGCCTTTCTCTTTCTAAGGCATCATAGCTAGCCCATCTTGAATTGATCTCCTCTGTTTCCATCCTTCTGATCTCGGAGTCTAGTTGTTTGATGTCAAAACCCTGCCTATACAACTGCTCAATGATTTTATCCATTGAACGGTTATGGTTGGCGTCAGCTTCTTTCACCATATCCTTCAGTTCCTTCTCCTTCTCAGACTCTCCTTTCTCTTTGATATGTGACATGAAAGTATTTTGACTTTCATTCACTTCAGCTCCCTTCACACTCTCCTTTCCTTCTCATTTACAAACTCAGATTCTTTCGCCTTCTCCCCATCTATCATCCTCTTCCGTTTTCCTTTAACTAACTGACTCTCCCCCTTTTCGTTGCATTGGTGCAAGGGTTGAGCAGTAGAGGTAGAGAAGAGTAGAAAGGGATTAGTCACCAACTCCTCCACCAAGGGTTGTATTATGGTAGGAAGCCTCTCATCAAGGGCTTTGATCACTATATCTGTGACATGGGAGTGATGAGAGGTAGGGATTTTTGAAGGGTAGCAACTGATTGATCAGGATGGTTCTGTTCCTGAGAATCAGTGCCGAAAGCAGAGGCTGGTGGCTTGGAAGTATATACTGGCTCAGTGTGTAGGGGACCTTCAGAAGAAGGTGCCATCTGTGGGTGTATTGTGGTGGCAGAGATGCATCCTGATCCTGAGACATCTTGGCCAGCAGCTCTTTGAGTCTGCTAACCTCATCCTTAGAATGGTGTTTTGAGCAACTACATCATAGAAGAAGCTCAGGTCATCATCAGTTGATACTGAATCACCTGACCTCCTGACAGAGTCAGGATGAACATGCCTTGAGTGTAGATCAATGATAGCATGTGCCCCTTGTTCTCGGTTCTGGGGACTTCCAGCCTCAAGACTATGTCCTTCATCAGCTGTTGCCACTGGTGAGGTCTTAGAGATGTTACCAACTGCACCCTGGTCATTTGCTGAGTCAGAGACAGTGGCAGCCTCACCAGAAGTTTGCACCTCCTTATCTACACTAGAAGATGAAACATGATAACCCCTGTGCTGTGGGTTGACAGAAGCATTTGGATCCTCCCCTCAGGTGTTGAGGTTATCCCAGTAGTGATGGTGTCTGGGTGGGGGGTGAGGAATGCAACTGTGTCAGCACCTTTGCAACAATATTGTAGGGCTTTGAGGGGCGGTTGCATCGGGAGAGGGTGTGGAAGCAGTGTGCACCCGGGACAAATGGTGCTCTTCAATGGTAATCCCCTCAAGTGAGGAGGATCCCAGCAGTGTGGCTTCCCTGGAGTGGTTGCTTCAGGTTCCTTTGAGAGGCAACCTGAGCGGCTTCAGCTGGTGGAGTCATAGTCTCTACTGGGGGGTTATTTCCAGCAGAGATAACCTGCGTTGGTGCAGCAGGAGCATCCACAGGGGACTCAATTCCCTGAGTAGCTTTCTTAGGCTTCTTCTTTGTGGGTTTGGAGGGGACTTTGGATGTGGAGGTGGAGGCTGTGGGTTCCAGCTGCGTGGGTTTGCGCAGCTTGGCAGCCTGTTTGAGAGTTTGGTCAGTGTTGTGTCGGGAGTATACCTCCGGCAATACAGCCAAAGCAGGGACTCCCAGACCAACTAGTCCCTCAGCAGAAAGCTGATTCTCTATTATGGCCATTATAAACCGAGGATATAGTATCCAACGGTTAGAAAGTGGTTTTGTGGCCATATCCTTGATTTCAAGAAAAATATTTAGAAAAGTTTAGTGGTTCTTGTTCAAGGATAGAGAACAGTACCTGTTGCCATCTTGAAGACAGTTGATCCCAAGAGGAAGTCTTCGGGGCCAGGCAAACATTACCATATGAAATAATAATCGTTCAGCATCTGGAAAATGTTTCTTCAGGATTGTTGAAGCACTAAGATCACTCTGATATCCATGTTGTCCAAATGAAAGATCAAGTTGGCGCTTAGGATATCCAACAGGGTAGGCAGCATCATCTAACAGTAATATCTGGCGGATGGTAGCAGTAGAGATGACCACCTTATGAGTGTTGATAGACGAATGGATAGATTCTCCATTAACGGTCGCATTCGTCCAGAACTGACGTAGCGAATCGGCATAAATGATTGGATTAAGAGGAAAGCCGTTTTCAGTGGGGATTGGACCATAAGATCTATAGCATTATCAAATTTGGTCCAGAAGGGCGATTTTGTGAGGTATGCGACACAGTTGTGTCGAGGCTTGAGTTGCATGGTCGCCATTAATGAAGGTGAAAGGTTTTCAGAGCTTTTGAAATTTTAGGTCGTGAAAGAATGAAAACTCTGAAAGAGGGATCAGGTATATATAGGGTACGGGTATGAAACGACTGAAGGTTTTGGTGTTAGTCATCAGTATTTGAATCTACTGATGATGTGGTATTAACTTTCAGAGGTTTGAAACGACTGATGGTATTGGTGTGGTCAGCAGTTATAAAACAACTGAAGACATGGTGTTTACTATCAGACGTTGAAACAACTGAAGTCTCTGATTTAGGCATCAGTAGTTTTAAAAACTACTGAAGACAAGTTGGACTTCAGATGTTGAAACAACTGAGGACTTGGGTAAGCCATCAGTAGTTGTGAAACTACTGAAGACCGTGGTTTTGCCATCAGTTGTTGTAAACAACTGAAGACTCGGTGTTAGTCATCAGGTGTTGTGAAACTACTGAAGATATGGTATTGCTTCAGTTGTTTATAAAGAAACAGCAGTTTGTGAACTACTGAAGAGAGAGTACTCATCAGTAGTTGTCGTCAATTCATAGCCTTTCAGCTGTTCATACTGTCCTCAACACTTACTCATCAGCCTTTTTGTTGTTTTCAGTGTTTCATAGGACATCAGTACTTATCTGTTTCTACTGAATTCAGTAGTTGTAACTACTCAGTAGTTTAGAATAGATAAAGTACAGTACTTAGAGCATTTAGCCTTCAGTAGTTGTAAAAACTACTGAGGGTAAAATAACTCATCAGTACTTATATGTGACATGGTTACCAATGATCATCAGTAATTACTGAGATCATCAGTAGTTGTCACTATTCTAGCTGCAGCATACAAAGCCTTAACACCAGGTTGTGGAAAGTTGAACTATCCAAAGGCTTAGTAAAAATGTCTGCAAGCTCATCAGCACTAGGCACAAACATAGGATTAATTAGACCCTTTTCAAAACAATCTCTTATAAAATGATGTCTAATTTCTATATGTTTGGTCCTAGAGTGCTGGACTGGATTTTTGACAATGCAAAGAGCTGAAGCACTATCCATTAATAATGGAGTCTTAGTCTCTGTAATGCCATAATCCAAAAGTTGATTCTGAAGCCAGAGTATTTGGGATGTACAACTTGCAGCAGCAATGTACTCGGCTTCAGCAGTGGATGTAGCAACAGATGTTTGTTTCTTACTCTGCCAAGAAATCAAACAGTTGCCTAGGAATTGGCATCCACCAGAAGTTGATTTCCTGGTCAAACTACACCCTGCATAGTCACTATCAGAGAAAGCAACTAATTTGCAAGAATGTCCAGTGGAATACCATAAGCCTAGAGATTGTGTACCTTGCAGATATCTAAAGATCTCTTGACTGCAATCAGATGAGACTCCTTAGGTGCAGCCTGAAATCTAGCACAAACACATGTAGCAAACATAATATCTGGTCTAGAAGCTGTTAAATACATCAAGGAACCAATCATACATCTGTAAAGGGTTTCATCAACACCTTTACCTTTCTGATCAACATCCAATTGTGTGGTGTTGCACATGGGAGTAGAACAGGGTTTACAGTTTGTAAATCAAACTTATTCAAAAGATCTTTGTGTATTTAGACTGATGAATGAAAATCCATCAGCTTTTTGTTTGATTTGCAACCTAGAAAGAACTGTAATTCTCCCATTGCACTCATTTCAAACTTCTGTTGCATTAAGGTTTGAAATTCTCACACAATTGGGGATCAGAGGATGCAAAAATAATATCATCAACATAAATTTGAACAAGTAGCTTATGCTGATCCACCTTCTTAATAAATAAAGTTTTATCTATGGAGCCTCTAGTGAAATTATTCTGTAGAAGAAAGTTTGATAAGGTCTCATACCAGGCTCTAGGTGCTTGTTTCAGCCCATAAAGAGCTTTATCAAGCTTATTACCCATTCTGGGTGCTTATTATCCTCAAAGCTGGTGGTTGACACACATAACTTCTTCTTTTATTATGCCATATAGAAAAGCACTTTTGACATCCATTGGAAAACTTTAAGATTGTGGAGTGCAGCATAGGCTAAAAACAATCTAATTGCCTCCAGTCTGGCTACAGGGGCAAAGGTTTCATCATAATCAATACCTTCTTCTTGTGCAAACCCTGCACAACCAGTCTGGCCTGTTCTTAACAATTAGCCCATTTTCATCAGTTTTGTTCCTAAACACCCATTTAGTGCCTATTGCACACTTACCTGGGGGTAGAGGAACAAGCTCCCACACTTGCTGTTTCTTGAACTGAAGAAGCTCAAGCTGCATGGCTTCAACCATCCATTGTCTCTCAAAGCAACATGATAGTTCTTCGGCTCTAGCTGACTGATGAAGAGAGCATAGAAGCAGCAGAAATTGGACAACTGGCTTCTGGTTGAAACACCAGCATGGATATCACCAAGGATTGAGATATTGGGGTTTTTCAGCTTGGTAAACAATCAAATCTGTGCAAGTGTTTGTAGGATCTTCAGCAGCAGCAGATGTTGATGCAGATTCTTGAAACCATGAAGATGGTGGCAACTCAAATGAAGTTGAGGATGTAGAAATCTCATCAGCATTTGTTGTGGATGGTGCTGCTGGAGCTACGGGAGCATCAGGTTTAGAGGACTCAGGCAGTTGGTCACTAAACCTGAAGAGGTGATTACTACTATCATCATCATCTTCAGTAGTACCACCAGGTGGTGAACTGTTGACAGGAGCAACAGCAGGAGATTGATAAGGACATATTGCAGTATGTCCAAATCAAAGAGCTCCACAGGGCTTTGTGGAATCTTGTCCTTTGGAGATTCATTGAACTTGACATGTAGAGTCTCTTCAACCATCTTTGTTCTGCAGTTGAAGACTCTGTATGCCTTGCAAGTTGATGAATAACCAACAAAGTACCCTGCATCCACCTTAGGATCAAATTCTGGAGCTGATCCTTTGTGTTGAGAATGAAACAGGGACACCCAAATGCTCTAAAGAATGAAATGAGAGGGGCCAAATGATGTAGAACTTCATATGGAGTCTTCATCAACCTCTGATTTATTAGCACTCTATTCTGCACATAGCATGCTGTGTTGACAGCTTCAGCCCAAAAGGTCAATGGCAGTCCAGAATCAGCCAACATAGACCTTGCAGCTTCAATGAGGGTCCTGTTCTTTCTCTCCACAACACCATTCTGTTCAGGAGTTCTTGGAATACTAAACTGTCTCTTTATTCCCTTGGAAAGGTAGAACTCATCAAGTGTATTGTTCCTGAATTCTGTTCCATTGTCACTTCTAATACACTTGACTGAGAGGGAATACTGCTTCTCAGCATACAACACAAAGTTTATGATCTTCTGTGCAGCTTCATCCTTTGAATGTAGAAAGAAAGTCCATACAAATCTGGAGTAATCATCCACAATTACCAGACAGTATTTCTTCTGTGCCATGCTCATCACTCTCACAGGACCAAAGAGATCCATGTGAAGAAGTTGTAAGCAGGCAGTGGACTTTGGTTCTTCAATAGGTGGAAATGAAACCTTGTGCTGTTTTCCTTTCAAACAAGCAGTGCAGTTGTTTTCACACTTGAACTCCTTCATAGGCAGTCCCCTTACTAAACTATGGTGTATCAGTTGATTCATGTTCTTGAAGTTAACATGTCCCATCCTTCTATGCCATAGATTAGATTCATGAGGAGAGGCCTTGGAAAATAGGCAAGGATGGCCTTTGAGATCAATTTTCTTGGAAAGATCTAAGGCATACACTCTTCCTGTCCTGTTGGCCTTCAGGAGAGTGTGAGCATCCAATACCTTGTCAATCAAACTCAGAACTTTGGATGACAGAATCCTGCAGTTCTGGCTTGTGAAAAGGGCAACATGGCCTTTGTCACACAATTGACTGACACTCAAGAGGTTATACTTGAGATTTTCCACATGGTTGACATCATCAAACTTTATTTCCCCATTGGAAACAAAGCCCTTCCGATGATGTAACCTCTTGCATCATTGCCAAAAGAAACAAATCCCTTCCTTCCTGGAGAGTAGTCATTAAGAAGTGAGTTGTTCCCAGTCATATGCATAGATCCCCCACTGTCTACATACCAGATGCTACTTTGGCATGTTGAAGAAACCTGTGATACCTTTGTTGAAGAGGTACTTGAAGATGATCCATCAGAGGATTCCAAAGCCATGAGAGCTAGATTTCCAAAAGGATGCTCACCACCATGTTGACCAGCACCTGAGAACAGTTGTTCATTACCAGACACATCATCTGGTAAACTGCTCCAGTCAACAACTCCTGGTGTGAAGAAGCTGTGTTGTTGAAGTTGATTAGGTTGATGAGATTGGGATGGTTGAGGCTCAGGGAGTGCATGTGGTTGCTGAGCAGTGGGTGCTTGAACCTGGCCTGGTTGTGGCATGTAATAGCAGGGGTATGGATATGGCATTGGCCCCTGTGGAACAAAATATGCAGGAGATTGTGGTTGATGATGATAACCGGAATTGACAGGTTGTTGCCCTCTGTTTTGTTGACTATTGCCAGGGAAAGTCACAAAAGGTGCAGGAGAGTTAGATCCAGATGATCTACATTCTCTTGCAAAGTGCCCAAGCCTGTGGCATTTATGGCACTTCAACTTACTCTTGTCAAAACCAACTTTGGTTTTGCCAGAGAGTCCTGGGAATTTCCTTCCAGTTCTTTTGTAGAACTTCTGAGATCTGATATTTATCAAGGCCATTTGGCTCAAAATATCCATCTCTTCTAAGTCATCATCAGCAATCCCCTTGAGATCATCCATGATGAAACATAGATTGTCACTATTACTACCAATAGAATGACTATCAACACTCACAAAGGCAGGCTCAGAAGTGTTTGTAGAGAAATCAATATGCTCATCATACTGGCTTTCAGATGACGCATATTCTGACTCTTGATGTCCAATCAGGGCAGTGTTCCCTTGGACAAAATCCTCAGTGAGCTTGCCAGATGAAACCAATTTCCTTTTCTGCTCTATCTCTCTCTCAAATGTAAGCAGTTTCCCATGAAGTTGGGTGAGAGATAGGCGATCAACATCAGCATTTGAGCGTAGAACAATGGTATATGTGTTCCATCTCTCAGGCAGTGATCTTAAGAATCTATGGTTCATCTGACTCCTGGTATATTCATGTTTAACCATTTTCAATTCAGAAATTAAACATGAAAACCGCTCAAATTGTTGAGTCAGAGTCTCACCCTTTCTATGAGAGAAAGTCTCATATTGTTGGGCGAGGATTTCCCTGTTGTTTGCTAAAACCTCATCAGTACCACCAAATTGTTCTTTGATGGCATTCCAGAGGTCATGAGCAGATTCACAATGCAGAAGCCCAGAGTAAATCTCATTAGGAATAGCCATAGCCAAAATTCCATGGGCTTTTGCATCGATTTCAAACAACTTCTTGTCCTCATCGGAGTATTGCTCCTTCTTCTTTGGAACCAACTGGTTTGTTTCCGGATCATTCACCATTGGCCTATGTGGTCCATGTACCACAGATGTCCAACAACCTGAGCTATTGACAGACAGGTGATGGAGCAATCTTCTCTGCCAAATGTTATACTCATTCCTCACCAAGATCGGAGGCTTGGTAGAGGATCCAGTATTGAAAGGATCATTCGAAGAAGTAGTCATTGTGAAAATCAGACAGATTCAAGTAAAATCACAATAAATTTAGCTCAAAACCACACAGAACCTCAAATAAAGCGGCCAGAAGCGATACACTCTCAATCTCTATAACAGATCCTTGCGAATTTGCTAATTCAATTAAACTTAGAGCGATTGAACAGTTTCAATGATCAATTGTTAGATCGATCAATGATTAACGAGCTCTGATACCATTTGTTAGGATCTCAGCCCTTGGTTTAATCGATTGAACAGATATAGCAGCGGAATAGCTCAGAATTAGACAAATTCAAACAAGAACATTCGATATAAAACAATAAGAGAATTTTGTTATAGAGAGAGAAATATCCGACAAAAAGAATATTGCATTAAGATTGTCGGCCTCAAAGGCACGATTACAGGTGAGTCATCCTTCCTTATAAAGGATAGAGTGACGTAGGCTGAAAGTGACATGTAACCGTTTGATAACTACTGATGTTCAACAACTACTGAAGATGTCAACAACTGACATCTTCTTACAAATGTTCCTAAGTGTTAAACATCTTATTTACAACTACTGAAAAACATAAAACTACTGACACTACAACTGAAGAACAACCTCTTCAGTTGTTTACAAGTACTGAAAAGAAAAGTAGACAAACTACTGAAAAGAAAAGAAAACTACTGAAGAAGAAAAACCATCACAACAACTGAAGAAGCCCTCTTCAGCTGTTGTCATCAGCTGTTAACATCAGCTGATGTCTTCAGTACTTGAACATCAGACTTTGTCTTTCAGCTGTTGATCTTCAGTCTTTGTCTTTAGTACTTGTTGAAGTCTTCAAACTTTAGATCTTCAGCTGTTGTCTCAGTCTTTGTCTTCAGTACTTCAGACGTACTTCAGCAGTTGTATTCTTCAGACTTTGTAGAACAGCTGATCAGGTCTTCTTCAGCTGTTGTGATGTCTTGTGGGACTTAGAGGTTTCTCTGATCAGGCTCATTGGTTCTTTTGGTCCAACACACCGTACTAGGAGTAACCATCAGTCTTAGCTACTGGGTCGAAGTCAACAAATGAACAGCTAAACGTATGCCACAGTACTAGGGGTGAGCGGTAGAGGATCTACATTCAGGGTTAATCACCAAGAAGGACCCGTTATCCGATGTGTGCAAGACGTTTCATTCGTTCATTAATACATGCATTCATTCATCATGTTCCTCTTTCTTTATCTTTCACTTTACGTTACATAATACTTTGTTCATTCATCATAACAGGTTAAGCCATAGGAAAGATATTAAACATCATACTAAGGAACATTAACATGCATCAACATCACATCATACAGGACGACATCATACATACCAACATGCAACATCATCACCCTCATCATGCCTAACATGCTTTCTAAGACCTCGATCGTCGTCTTAAAACTCTTATGGGAACCTTTACATCAAAACTTACATTTGCACTTTCCCCCGAAAGTCAGAAGTCAATCTACACCTTCCTCGGGTTCAACAGCACTATTCGGGCGTATGGACACCCTTCAGTCGCATGGCCTCCATGCGACTGAACATCATGCGATTGAACTAATACGGATGAACACCTATGCGAATGAACATCCAGTCGTGCGAATGGACAATGCGGATGAACACCTACGCGACTGGACCTTCAGTCGTGCAAATGAACCTTCAGTCGCATGACCCCATGCGACTGGCCCTTCAATCGTGCGAATGAACCCCAATCGTGCGAATGGACCCCAATCGCACCCTAATCGGCCGTATGGCCTCTATTCGGCCTCCAGTCGGTCGCCTAGCCCTAACTGATGCAGAATGCAGTTCAACCCGACTGCAGCCGAGGGTTTTCGGCCTCCAAACTCATCTAAACCCATTTTAAGCCTAAATCGACCATCCTAAACCTTAGGGACGCATACCATAACATTATTTAAGCACAACCAAGCAAGAAATCAAGCCCCAAACGGGTCCTACACATACATACACGCATACATACGGGTTTTCACCCAAAAACGCGAAAAAGGGTTTTCGGATGTGTTCCAGCCCTAAAATCATTCAAAAACATGTAAAAGAGGGGTCCTAGAACTCACCTAAACGAGCACAATGACAAGAGCTTCGATTCGGCTTGCTTCACGACAATTTTGGCGACCCGAACCGACCCGAACCGGCACTTTTCCTCTTTTTCTCTTCTTCTTTCTCTCTTCTTCTCTTTATAAGCTGAAATGTGAGTGTGGGGAGAGTGGGCTGCCCTCTCCCTACATATATCACCACATTTCCCAACTTTTCTTCGTTGGCGAGTTTGGTCCCTCAACTTTTGGACTTTATTTTCATTTCTCTCTTCACCGGCTTCAAAATAATAAATATTCAGGTGTTACAAGTCCACCCCCCTTAAATAGGTTTCGTCCCCAAAACCTGTTATTCGTCGAACAAACGTGGATAATGCTGTCTCATTTCTTCCTCAGTCTCCCACGTTGACTCAGATCCCTTCCTGTGCTTCAACTGTACACGCACAAGAGGAACCACTTTATTCATTAGCCTCTTTTCTTTACGATCGATGATTGCCACTGGTTGCTCCACATAATTGAGCCGTTCATCTACTTCGATATCTTCCAATGGAACAATCATGTCTTCATCAGCTATACACTTTCTCAGATGAGATACATGGAATGTCGGGTGAATCCCACTTAACTCATCTGGCAACTCCAATCTATAGGCCACCTCCCCTACTCGAGCAATGATTCGGAAAGGGCCTATATATCTTGGGCTCAACTTGCCCCGCTTTCTGAATCTGATAATACCCTTCCAAGGCGAGACCTTCAAAAGCCGTGCTAATATGTAACCTCGTCCCCATAGCGTCGTGGAATTTCTTCCAGAATTTAGATGTAAACCGAGTGTCACGATTAGACACAATAGACACCAGCACACCATGACGAGCTACAATTTCCTTGATGAACAGATCAGCCAACCTCTCAGATGAATACGTCTCGCGGATCGGTAGAAAATGAGCGCTCTTCGTCAGACGATCAACTATCACCCATATGGCATCATACCCTTTCGGGGTACGCGGCAGCTTCGTAATGAAGTCCATGGTGATGTGCTCCCACTTCCATTCCGGTATATCCAAAGGTTGTATCTTCCCATACGGCTTTTGATGCTCTGCCTTCACCTGTAAGCAAGTAAGGCACTTACTCACATACTCCACCACGTCACGCTTCATACTCGGCCACCAATAATCTTTCTTCATGTCATGGTACATTTTCGTGGCACCAGGATGAATGGAGTATCGAGTCTTGTGAGCTTCATCCATTATCTTCACCCGTAGATTCCCAAAACGAGGAATCCACACACGACCGAATCGAGTTCTAACACCGAGTGTGTTTTCACCCAACTCCCCAACCAGACCTCTCATTCTTTCCAAGTTAAGATGATCCTTTCAATGCCTCATCTTGAAACTCCTTGATTTGCTTCATCACATCAGAGGTCATGATTAGTTGATAAGCTTCACCCGAATCGGTTCGGGCCTTTCCTTTCGACTAAGGGCATCCGCCACCACATTAGCTTTGCCTGGATGGTAATGGATCTCGTAATCATAATCTTTTATAAGTTCCAACCATCTCCTCTGCCTCATGTTCAGATCCTTTTGCTCGAAGAAGTACTTCAAGCTCTTATGATCGGTGAATATGGTGCACTTCGTCCCGTAGAGATAGTGCCTCCAAATCTTTAGTGCAAAGACCACGGCTGCTAGCTCCAAGTCATGAGTGGGATAATTAACCTCATGGACTTTTAATTGTCGGGATGCATAGGCTATAACCTTCCCTCTCTGCATTAACACACACCCCAACCCTGAGTAGGAAGCATCCGAATAAACCACCAGATCTTCGCTTCCATCGGGTAATGACAGAACAGGAGCTTGAGTCAGTCTTTCCTTTAGCTCTTCGAATGCCTTCTCTTGAGCTTGACCCATACAAACTTCACATCCTTTCGGGTCAACTTAGTTAGTGGAGAAGCAATCTTAGAGAAGTCTAGGATGAATCTTCTATAGTAGCCCGCCAAGCCCAAGAAACTACGGATCTCGGATGGCGTCTTTGGTGACCTCCATTGCATAACCGCCTCCACCTTCGCCGGGTCCACCATAATCCCATCAGGATTCACCACATGACCCAAAAACTAAACTTCGCGCAACCAAAACGCGCACTTGGAGAATTTAGCATACAATTTCTCCCTTCTCAACGTCTCCAGAACCTCTCGAATGTGACCGGCATGCTCAATCTTGCTCTTCGAATAAATCAGGATATCATCAATAAACACAATCACCGATTTATCCAACATAGGCCGACACACACGGTTCATCAGATCCATAAAAGCAGCTGGCGCGTTGGTCAAACCAAAGGACATGACAAGAAACTCGTAATGACCATAGCGCATGCGGAAAGCTGTTTTAGGGATATCGTGTTCCTTACCTTCAACTGATGATAGCCAGACTGAAGATCTATTCCCGAGAACCAACTAGCACCCTGAAGCTGGTCGAACAAATCATCTATCCTCGGTAAGGGGTAGCGGTTCTTCACTGTCAACTTGTTCAGTTCGCGGTAGTCAATGCACATCCTCATACTACCATCCTTCTTCTTTACAAATAGGACCGGAGCACCCCAAGGAGAGATACTCGGTCTAATGAACCCCTTATCAAGCAGCTCTCGCAACTGCTCCATCAACTCTTTCATCTCGGTTGGAGCCAACCGATATGGTGCCTTGGCAACAGGTTGGGCACCCGGTGTCAGATCAATCTGAAATTCAATCTCTCTATCAGGTGGCACTCCTGATAAGTCTTCTGGGAACACGTCTGGAAAGTCACACACAACTGGTACATCAGCTAGTTGTGGTGTTGGTGTATCCACATCCTTTACATAAGCCAAGTAGGCGCTACATCCACGCCTCATACACTTTCCCGCCACCGCCATTGAGATCACCTTCGGAATCGTAGTAACCCGATCACCATAAACCATTACCAAACTTCCGTCAGGCGCTGTCAACCGAACCATCTTCTTGCGACACACAATGTTCGCCTTGAAATCCGCCAACCAATCCATCCCAAGAACCAAATCGAAACCACCCAAGGTCATCACGAACGGTCTAACAGGAAACCTATGACCCTCAAGTTCCACTTCACAATTCTCTCTCATCTCAGAAATCCAGGTAGACTTACCTATGGCAGTTTCTACATCAAAGGGCACATCAACACGTCTACTACTAACAGGCAGCTTAGCACAGAAAGCACAGAAATAAAACTCCTACTAGCACCCGAATCAAATAACACAGAAGCTAAAGTCTGGTTCACTAGAAACGTACCGGACACAACGTCAGGGTCCGTCCTAGCCTCCTCCTGTGTCATGGTGAACGCCCTGGCGCTCGCCCTCGGTCCATCACTTCCCGTCTTCTTCACCCCTGAACCCTCAGTCCTCGACTTCTTACAATCCCTGCTCATATGACCAGTTTCCCCACAGTTAAAACATTTTCCCGACAGGCAATCCTTCGCCATATGCCCTGTCTTCCCACACTTGAAGCACAAGTTTGACCCAAACCTACATTCCCCGCTGTGCTCCCTTCCACACTTGCCACACCTTTTCAACCCCGCACTTGATGTGACCACACGGCGTTCATCCACTCCTGCCTTTTTGTTACCCATCGGGGCATCACCCCGACCGAACCGTTTCCCGTTCCAGTTCCAATCACCACAACCCTTCCTACTCGCCTCAGTCACCACCACCTCCCGCTCGTCATATAGCCTCCCTGCCAAATCAACTGCCGACCTAAACGTGCTTGGCCGGGCGGCGATCATATGCCGGCGAACATCCACCGGTAAACCCTAAATGTACCTCTTGATTTTCCGAGACAGAGGCGTCACCTGATCAGGCACAAGCCATGCCATTTCATTAAACTTGGTGGTATACTGCTGGTGTGTCATGGTTCCAGCCTCCAACTGTAAAAACTCCCTTTCCAACTTGTCCATTTCCCGATGAGGACAAAATTCCTCAATCACCAATCTTCTCAACTCAGGCCATTTCATTTTCCCAATGGCTCTACTACCCTCAGCTTGGAAAATGTTGTCCCACCAGCACAGAGCTGAATCCACAAAAGAGTGGGTAGCAAACTTCACCTTTTGGTCCTCTCAGCACTCGCTGATATCGAGAACAGCTTCCATTTCCCTCACCCACCGGTGAGCGGCTGCAGCGGTGCCATTTCCATCAAAAGTAGGGGGCTTGCATCTCATAAAAGCCCCATAATTACATCCTCGTGCCGTCTCCGGCGCAGGCTCTTCTTCTTCCTCCTCACCATCAGATAGAACCGTTTCCGGCTCTGGTTGTTCCCGTTCTCCAGAGGATCTATTTCTTTCTTTTCTTTCCCCTTCTCGTACAGCCTTAATAACTTCAGTCACCACATACGGTAAGATTGTCAACATGACCTGATGGACTTCTTCTACAACAGCCTCCTTTACTGAGGCTCTCAGATTGGCGCTTTCGTCGCCACCCTCCGGATGAGGGGTCTCTAGTTCTTCATGAACCACCCTCTCAACTCTGGGTCTCCCTCTCTTAGGTCGCGGTTCAGCACCGTGACCTCCACCCCTAGAAGCTTTCGAAGATCTACCTCCGGCCATCACACGCACACTGAAAGATTCAAACACCAACACGGTCATTCAAGGGAACAGCTTAGTTTATGTCAAGTATAGTAAGTCCCTAATTACAGTGGCCAGTTGTGATTAGCCACTTACTTTACTCTTCATACCCCAAGTATTACCTGTCGTGACTACATCAGTATTTAATCTGCATACAACACATAACACATACCATGCACACATAAAACCGGTTAACTTACGAAAATACCTGATGGCACGCAGCTACTCAGATTGGCATCCCATTCCCATTCCGTCCCATTCTCAGTTTAAGATTAGGTTTATTTTGAAAATTTACCCATTTCACTTAAACTTTGGCTCTGATACCAACTTGTAAGGCCCCGTTCCCGGGACGTACAGTTGGGTTCTCATCGCACATAAAACATATAATTACATTTGTATTTAATAAATCGCAGCGGAAAACTAAAACAAACTTCATTTCCATTTAATGCTTTTGCAAACTAATACAACATTCATTACAAAAATAGTTTGTTGCATTACAATGCAAAAAATTAATCAAAAGAATGCCATCCCAAAAGAGCTGAGTAGTCGCCCGTGCCATCCTCAGCAATCATTACCTGCCAACTAGAAACACATCAAAGTCAGCGTTGCTGGTGAGTTCTAGTTTTATAAATAAAACATACTTTACTTTCATATAAAACCGTTCGTTACTTTTACATGATCACACATCGTACGTACACATAGATAATATCATTATTATCTTCTTCATTCGTTCATTCGTTCTTTCATTACCTTACTTCCGCATCCGACATCATCCATACCAATACCATGTGCTACACCCCGGTTAGTCGTAGCTACCGGGCCGAAGTCAACAAATGAATAGCTAAACGTATGCCACTGTACTAGGAGTAACCATCAGTCTTAGCTACTGGGCCGAAGTCAACAAATGAACACTAAACGTATGCCACAGTACTAGGGGTGAGCGGTAGAGGTTCTACATTCAGGGTCAATCACAAGAAGGACCGTTATCCGATGTGTGCAAGAAGTTTCATTCGTTCATTAATCATGCATTCATTCATCATGTTCCTCTTTCTTTATCTTTCACTTTACGTTACATAATACTTCGTTCATTCATCATAACAGGTAAAGCCATAGGAAAGATTAAACATCATACTAAGGAACATTAACATGCATCAACATCACATCATACAGGACGACATCATACATACCCAACATGCAACATCATCACCCTCATCATGCCCAACATGCTTTCTAAGACCTCGATCGTCGTCTTAAAACTCTTATGGGAACCTTTACATCAAAACTTACATTTGCACTTTCCCCCGAATGTCAGAAGTCAATCTACACCTTCCTCGGGTTCAACAGCCCTATTCGGGGTATGGACACCCTTCAGTCGCATGGCCTCCATGCGACTGAACATCATGCGATTGAACTAATACGGATGAACACCTATGCGAATGAACATCCAGTCGTGCGAATGGACAATGCGGATGAACACCTACGCGACTGGACCTTCAGTCGTGCAAATGAACCTTCAGTCGCATGACCCCATGCGACTGGCCCTTCAATCGTGCAAATGAACCCCAATCGTGCGAATGGACCCAATCGCACCCTAATCGGCCGTATGGCCTCCATTCGGCCTCCAGTCGGTCGCCTAGCCCTAACTGATGCAGAATGCAGTTCAACCGACTGCAGCCGAGGGTTTCCGGCCTCCAACTCATCTAAACCCATTTTAAGCCTAAATCAACCATCCTAAACCTTAGGGATGCATACCATAACATTATTCAAGCACAAACAAGCAAGAAATTAAGCCCCAAACGGGTCCTACATACATACACGCATACATACGGGTTTTCACCCAAAAACGCGAAAAAGGGTTTTCAGATGTGTTCCAGCCCCAAAATCATTCAAAAACATGTAAAAGAGGGGTCCTAGAACTCACCTAAACGAGCACAACGACAAGACCTTCGATTCGGCTTGCTTCTCGACAATTTTGGCGACCCGAACCGACCCGAACCGGCACTTTTCCTCTTTTTCTCTTCTTCTTTCTCTCTCTTCTCTTTATAAGCTGAAATGTGAGTGTGGGGAGAGTGGGCTGCCCTCTCCCTACATATATCACCACATTTCCCAACTTTTCTTCTTTGGCGAGTTTGGTCCCTCGACTTTTGGACTTTATTTTCTTTTCTTTCTTCACCGGCTTCAAAATAATAAATATTCGGGTGTTACAAATAAACGATGCTCCGATGATATCTTATTTACAAGTCACCTAAATGTATTTATCCCAAAATTAAGTTTAACAATAGCGTTAACGTTTAGACGTGATCTAGGGTTTCAAGGGAAGATTTGGAGTTTTGACAAATAGCAGTTAACGCTGAAAACACGTTTATTTTAATTTGAAGAATCAACATTATACCAATTAAGTAATTTAACATGAATTAAATCATTTATATTATTTGACAAACTTAAACACAAAGTATGAATACGTTCTTATATTTATTTGAAATAACCATGACTATTCAATAAGTTAAAGCGATGTTTGAACCAATAAAAATTTTTATGATTTAAATCATAACTTAGAGTCTTATTTTATAAAATTAAATTAAATGTAACATCCATAAAACTATTTATAAAAATATTAAACTATTTTAAAGAAATAAACTTATAGAATAATTAAGTGACTTTAAAAATAAATAATGTTTTCAAAATTGATTTTTTAATTTTTTAAAATTTTATGTTTTTTAAAGCTAGAAAAAACCCAAAAAAAATAATTGAGGTTACCCGGGTTCGAACCCGGGACCTCCAAGATGTGAAACGGGCGAGTGACCAGTGGACCAAGGGCCGAAGCCTTGGTAAAGAGTAGTAATTAAATCTTAAAACGAAACAGTTTTAATGAACTCCAAAACCTCAAGAACCCTAGAACGTTTTTGCACCAAATTCAAGGTCAATTAGTTGTTGCTAAAGCCAATGATCATGGGGCTTTCAGTCCCCGTGTAAATTCGAGTTTGTAGGTGATGTTAATTACCGGTATTGAAGTGTAAACCACAAGCACAGATGATGTAAAGGTCGCAACCACGTAACACTTGTTTGATGTTCCAGCGATGAGGATAATCAAATTCGTTGTATACATAGCCTCTAGTTGACTCCAAGATGAAAAGCCCTGTGTTAATTTCGAGTCTTGAAGTCCGGAGAATGGTGTTTACAAGAATCAAACGTGTTTACAAGTGCAAGGTTATAATGTAACTGTTTTCACCCTTAAGTGTAAAAAATAAAAAGGTGTATAAAAATACTCACATGATCAAATAAGTATATATTGGATGATAATAATAAGAAATAAACTGCTCCGACGATATCTTATTTTACAAGTCACCTAAACGTATTTATTCCAAAATTAAATTTAACAATAGCGTTAACGTTTAGACGTGATCTAGGGTTTCAAGGGAAGATTTGGAGTTTTGAAAAATAACAGTTAACGCTGAAAACACGTTTATTTAATTTGAAGAATCAAAATTATACCAATTAAGTAATTTAACATGAATTTAAATCATTTATATTATTTGACAAAATTAAACACGATGTATGAAGACGTTCTATATTTATTTGAAATAACCATGATTTATTCAATAAGTTAAAGCGATGTTTGAACCAATAAAAATTTTTATGATTTGAATCATAACTTAGAGTCTTTTTTTATAAAATTAATTAAATGTAACATCCATAAAAATTTTACAAAAATATTAAACTATTTAAAGAAATAAATTTACACAAAATAATTAAGTAACTTAAAAATAAATAATGTTTTCAAAATTGATTTTTATATTTTTCAGAAATTTTATGTTTTTTTAAAGCTAGAAAAACCCCAAAAAAATAATTGAGGTTACCCGGGTTCGAACCAGGACCTCCAAGATGTGAAACGGGTGAGTGACCAGTGGACCACGGGCCGAAGCCTTGGTAAAGAGCGGTAATTAAATCTTAAAACGAAACGGTTTTAATGAACTCCAAAACCTCAAGAACCCTAGACGTTTTTGCACCAAATTGAAGGTCAATTCGTTGTTGCTAAAGCCAATGATCATGGGGCTTTCAGTCCCATGTAAAGTCGAGTATGTAGGTGATGTTAATTACCCGGTATTGAAGTGTAAACCACAAGCAGAGATGATGTAAAGGTCGCAACCACGTAACACTTGTTTGATTTCCAGTGATGATGATAATCAAATTCGTTGTATAGGTAGCTTCTAGTTGACTCCAAGATGAAAAGCCCTGTTTAATTTCGAGTCTTGAAGTCCGGAGAATGGTGTTTACAAGAATCAAACGTGTTACAAGTGCAAAGTTTATAATGTAACATGTTTCACACCTTAAGTGTAAAAATAAAAAAGGGGTATAAAAATACTCACATGATCAAATAAGTATATATTGGATGATTAATAAGAAATAAACGATGCTCCGACGATATCTTATTTTACAAGTCACCTAAACGTATTTATTCCAAAATTAAGTTTAACAATAGAGTTAACGTATCGACGTGATCTAGGGTTTCAAGGGAAGATTTGGAGTTTTGACAAATAACAGTTAACGCTGAAAACACGTTTATTTTAATTTGAAGAATCAAAATTATACCAATTAAGTAATTTAACATGAATTTAAATCATTTAAATTATTTGACAAAACTTAAACACAAAGTATGAATACGTTCTTATATTTATTTGAAATAACCATGATTTATTCAATAAGTTAAAGCGATGTTTGAACCAATAAAAATCTTTATGATTTGAATCATAACTTAGAGTCTTATATTATAAAATTAAATTAAAAGTAACATCCATAAAACTATTTTATAAAAATATTAAACTATTTTAAAGAAATAAATTTACAGAAAATAATTAAGTAACTTAAAAAATAAATAATGTTTTCAAAATTGATTTTATAATTTTCAAAAATTATGTTTTTTAAAGCTAGAAAAACCCCAAAAAAATAATTGAGGTTACCCGGGTTCGAACCGGGACCTCCAAGATGTGAAACGGGTGAGTGACCAGTGGACCAAGGGTCGAAGCCTTGGTAAAGAGCGGTAATTAAATCTTAAAACAAAACAGTTTTAATGAACTCCAAAATCTCAAGAACCCTAGAACGTTTTTGCACCAAATTGAAGGTCAATTCGTTGTTGCTAAATCCAATGATCATGGGGCTTTCAGTCCCCGTGTAATGTCGAGTATATAGGTGTTGTTAATTACCCGGTGTTGAAGTGTAAACCACAAGCAGAGATGATGTAAAGGTCGCAACCACGTAACACTTGTTTGATATTCCAGTGATGATGATAATCAAATTCGTTGTATAGGTAGCTTCTAGTTGACTCCAAGATGAAAAGCCCTGTGTTAATTTCGAGTCTTGAAGTCCGGAGAATGGTGTTTACAAGAATCAAACGTGTTTACAAGTGCAAAGTTTATAATGTAACATGTTTCACCCCTTAAGTGTAAAAATATAAAAAGGGTATAAAAATACTCACATGATCAAATAAGTATATTGGATGATTAATAAGAAATAAACGATGCTCCGACGATATCTATTTTACAAGTCACCTAAACGTATTTATTCCAAAATTAAGTTTAACAATAGCGTTAACGTATCGACGTGATCTAGGGTTTCAAGGGAAGATTTGGAGTTTTGACAAATAACAGTTAACGCTGAAAACACGTTTATTTTAATTTGAAGAATCAAAATTATACCAATTAAGTAATTTAACATGAATTTAAATCATTTAAATTATTTGACAAAACTTAAACACAAAGTATGAATACGTTCTTATATTTATTTGAAATAACCATGATTTATTCAATAAGTTAAAGCGATGTTTGAACCAATAAAAATTTATGATTTGAATCATAACTTAGAGTCTTTATATGAAATTAAATTAAATGTAACATCCATAAAACTATTTATAAAAAAATATTAAACTATTTTAAGAAATAAATTTACAGAAAATAATTAAGTAACTTAAAAAATAAATAATGTTTTCAAAATTGATTTTTATAATTTTCAGAAATTTTATGTTTTTTTAAAGCTAGAAAAACCCCAAAAAAATAATTGAGGTTACCCGGGTTCGAACCGGGACCTCCAAGATGTGAAACGGGTGAGTGACCAGTGGACCAAGGGTCGAAGCCTTGGTAAAGAGCGGTAATTAAATCTTAAAACAAAACAGTTTTAATGAACTCCAAAATCTCAAGAACCCTAGAACGTTTTTGCACCAAATTGAAGGTCAATTCGTTGTTGCTAAATCCAATGATCATGGGGCTTTCAGTCCCCGTGTAATGTCGAGTATATAGGTGTTGTTAATTACCCGGTGTTGAAGTGTAAACCACAAGCAGAGATGATGTAAAGGTCGCAACCACGTAACACTTGTTTGATATTCCAGTGATGATGATAATCAAATTCGTTGTATAGGTACCTTCTAGTTGACTCCAAGATGAAAAGCCCTGTGTTAATTTCGAGTCTTGAAGTCCGGAGAATGGTGTTTACAAGAATCAAACGTGTTTACAAGTGCAAAGTTTATAATGTAACATGTTTCACCCCTTAAGTGTAAAAATATAAAAGGGGGTATAAAATACTCACATGATCAAATAAGTATATTGGATGATTAATAAGAAATAAACGATGCTGCGACGATATCTTATTTTACAAGTCACCTAAACGTATTTATTCCAAAATTAAGTTTAACAATAGCGTTAACGTATCGACGATCTAGGGTTTCAAGGGAAGATTTGGAGTTTTGACAAATAACAGTTAACGCTGAAAACACGTTTATTTTAATTTGAAGAATCAAAATTATACCAATTAAGTAATTTAACATGAATTTAAATCATTTAAATTTTTGACAAAACTTAAACACAAAGTATGAATACGTTCTTATATTTATTTGAAATAACCATGATTTATTCAATAAGTTAAAGCGATGTTTGAACCAATAAAAATCTTTATGATTTGAATCATAACTTAGAGTCTTATATTATGAAATTAAATTAAATGTAACATCCATAAAACTATTTTATAAAAATATTAAACTATTTTAAAGAAATAAATTTACAGAAATAATTAAGTAACTTAAAAAATAAATAATGTTTTCAAAATTGATTTTTATAATTTTAAGAAATTTTATGTTTTTTTAAAGCTAGAAAAACCCCAAAAAAATAATTGAGGTTACCCGGGTTCGAACCGGGACCTCCAAGATGTGAAACGGGTGAGTGACCAGTGGACCAAGGGTCGAAGCCTTGGTAAAGAGCGGTAATTAAATCGTAAAACAAAACAGTTTTAATGAACTCCAAAATCTCAAGAACCCTAGAACGTTTTTGCACCAAATTGAAGGTCAATTCGTTGTTGCTAAATCCAATGATCATGGGGCTTTCAGTCCTGTGTATGTCGAGTATATAGGTGTTGTTAATTACCGGTGTTGAAGTGTAAACCACAAGCAGAGATGATGTAAAGGTCGCCACCACGTAACACTTGTTTGATATTCCAGTGATGATGATAATCAAATTCGTTGTATAGGTACCTTCTAGTTGACTCCAAGATGAAAAGCCCTGTGTTAATTTCGAGTCTTGAAGTCCGGAGAATGGTGTTTACAAGAATCAAACGTGTTTACAAGTGCAAAGTTTATAATGTAACATGTTTCACCCCTTAAGTGTAAAAATATAAAACGGGGTATAAAAATACTCACATGATCAAATAAGTATATATTGGATGATTAATAAGAAATAAACGATGCTCCGACGATCTCTTATTTTACAAGTCACCTAAACGTATTTATTCCAAAATTAAGTTTAACAATAGCGTTAACGTATCGACGTGATCTAGGGTTTCAAGGGAAGATTTGGAGTTTTGACAAATAACAGTTAACGCTGAAAACACGTTTATTTTAATTTGAAGAATCAAAATTATACCAATTAAGTAATTTAACATGAATTAAATCATTTAAATTATTTGACAAAACTTAAACACAAAGTATGAATACGTTCTTATATTTTTTGAAATAACCATGATTTATTCAATAAGTTAAAGCGATGTTTGAACCAATAAAATCTTTATGATTTGAATCATAACTTAGAGTCTTATATTATAAAATTAAATTAAAAGTAACATCCATAAAACTATTTTTAAAAATATTAAACTATTTTAAAGAAATAAATTTACAGAAAATAATTAAGTAACTTAAAAATAAATAATGTTTTCAAATTGATTTTTATAATTTTCAGAAATTTTATGTTTTTTAAAGCTAGAAAACCCCAAAAAAATAATTGAGGTTACCCGGGTTCGAACCGGGACCTCCAAGATGTGAAAGGGTGAGTGACCAGTGGACCAAGGGTCGAAGCCTTGGTAAAGAGCGGTAATTAAATCTTAAAAAAACAGTTTTAATGAACTCCAAAATCTCAAGAACCCTAGAACGTTTTTGCACCAAATTGAAGGTCAATTCGTTGTTGCTAAATCCAATGATCATGGGGCTTTCAGTCCCCGTGTAATGTCGAGTATATAGGTGTTGTTAATTACCCGGTGTTGAAGTGTAAACCACAAGCAGAGATGATGTAAAGGTCGCAACCACGTAACACTTGTTTGATATTCCAGTGATGATGATAATCAAATTCATTGTATAGGTACCTTCTAGTTGACTCCAAGATGAAAAGCCCTATGTTAATTTCGAGTCTTGAAGTCCGGAGAATGGTGTTTACAAGAATCAAACGTGTTTACAAGTGCAAAGTTTATAATGTAACATGTTTCACCCCTTAAGTGTAAAAATATAAAAAGGGTATAAAAATACTCACATGATCAAATAAGTATATATTGGATGATTAATAAGAAATAAACGATGCTCCGACGATATCTTATTTTACAAGTCACCTAAACGTATTTATTCCAAAATTAAGTTTAACAATAGCGTTAACGTATCGACGTGATCTAGGGTTTCAAGGGAAGATTTGGAGTTTTGACAAATAACAGTTAACGCTGAAAACACGTTTATTTTAATTTGAAGAATCAAAATTATACCAATTAAGTAATTTAACATGAATTTAAATCATTTAAATTATTTGACAAAACTTAAACACAAAGTATGAATACGTTCTTATATTTATTTGAAATAACCATGATTTATTCAATAAGTTAAAGCGATGTTTGAACCAATAAAAATCTTTATGATTTGAATCATAACTTAGAGTCTTATATTATGAAATTAAATTAAATGTAACATCCATAAAACTATTTTATAAAAATATTAAACTATTTTAAAGAAATAAATTTACAGAAAATAATTAAGTAACTTAAAAAATAAATAATGTTTTCAAAATTGATTTTTATAATTTTCAGAAATTTTATGTTTTTTTAAAGCTAGAAAAACCCCAAAAAAATAATTGAGGTTACCCGGGTTCGAACCGGGACCTCCAAGATGTGAAACGGGTGAGTGACCAGTGGACCAAGGGTCGAAGCCTTGGTAAAGAGCGGTAATTAAATCTTAAAACAAAACAGTTTAATGAACTCCAAAATCTCAAG